>NW_023611973.1:0-42500 GCF_013339725.1 Rhipicephalus microplus | reverse complement strand
ATATAGGATGAAAAGGTGCGAGATGGCGGTACTTGGAGTGTTCGCTATATTGACAGACGGACGCACGCACAGATGAACGCACAAATGCACGGAAGGATGGCCGCATGGGCGGACGGAAGGAAGAATGAACGATTGAATGGGTGGAAGCACGTATGGACTAAAGGACTAAAGGACGCTTCGCCCCACTCATTATGATTCACTCCGTGAATATGCCGTGGTTTTTTCAACCAAGAAAATTGTTATGAGGTCACAACAGGTTAACTTGGTGGCGTAGTAGCGGCCGCCACAGCAGGTGTACGTAACTGCTATCGCGTGAATTGGGAAAAAGAAAAAAATATCACAGCATATTCACGGAGTGATTGATGACGAGTGGGGCGAAGCGTCTGTCAGGACGTCCATGCGTCCGTCCGGCCGTGCATTCATCCATGCGACCGTCCATTCGTCCGTCAGTCAACCCACGCATCCGTGCATCTGCCTGTCCATGCGGCCGTCAATCTGTCCGGCCTTGCGTGCGCCCGTGCGTGCATCTCTTCATCCATCTGTCTCTGGGTCTATCTGTCTGTCCGCCCATCCGTGCGTCTATCTGTATGACCGTCCTTTCTTGCATTCGTTTATCCGTGCGTCCATCCGTGCGCCCATTGTCTGTCTGTCTGTCTGTCTGTCTGTCTGTCTGTCTGTCTGTCTGTCTGTCTGTCTGTCTGTCTGTCTGTCTGGCTGGCTGGCTGGCTGGCTGGCTGGCTGGCTGGCTGGATGGCTGGCTGTCCGTCAATTCGTCCATTCATCTACTGAACACTCCAAGTGCCGCCATCTTGCATGTTTTCATCATGTATTCATCATGAACAAGTACCACCCTCCAGCGAACATTCGAAGGACTAAACGAAAAATCGACAGGGACACGGTGTCCATGGCCATTGACAATACCAAGGTCCTATTCATGTGCACTGTTCTGTGCGAGACACCCAAATCAGGGCCACCACCTATCCCACCGACCCACCACCAGTAACCCCCAGACGTGTCCATCCTGGGTCACAAGGCGAATACACGGGTCACCTTAAGGTGGGTCTCCCATCGCCTACTACTACTACTATTACTTCTACTACTGCTCATACTACTATTAGACCCGCGGGTCGCAGTCTCGAATCCCGGCTGCAGCGGCTGCAGTTCTGATCGAGGCGTTAAGGTTGTAGGCCCGTATGCTCATATTTGGGTGCACGTTCAAGAACCCCAGGCGATCAAAATTCCCGGAGCCCTCCAATATGGCGTCTCTCATAATCGTATGGTGGTTTTGGGACGTTAAGCCCCACATATCAATCAATTACTCTACTACTACTACGACTACTACTACTACTATACTACTACTACTACTACTACTACTACTACTACTACTACTACTACTACTACTACTACTACTACTACTACTACTACTAACACTACTACTACATAGAACGCGGACGTACGAGCCTCGGCATAAGGAGCTTTGCCCCTAAAATAGGCCTTTCATCTGCTTGCTTCGCTGCAAAGGATGTCGAAAGACCATAGTCGTCTGTCTGGAGGGCCTTCGTGAGATACCAACGCCATCTGCCAGTAGTGTAGAGAAAAGAAATTATAAAACGCAGAGCAACTGGTATGGGGCAGCACCGTGTCGTATTCAAAAACGCGCTTTTTCATTCGTAGCACGGCATTGTCAGCGCAGCGTAATATACATTGCGGTCTTTAGAATTACGTATCCATGCAATTTCTATATGAGGACACAGGCTATATAACACTCACGTAATGACAATGCAAATGAACTAATGCGTAAGATTTGTTTTTGATTGACAATGTCCACAACAATGCACGCTGCCAGGAGATCCAGATGGGTGGTCGTGCAGCAAGAAGTTAAGCTTTCGCTCGATGGTTGAAACGATTGACAGACAAAAAAAACAAAAATAAAGACTGCAATCTCTGCGTTGAAGTATCCCTAAAATGACCATCGTCTTTAAAAGTAAGTAACAGTCTGACGTTATTTGAACACAGGACTTTTGCGTGGCTGAGTAGTATTCCACTATGGAGTCACGCTGTTGCTTGAAAATCCTTCGCATGAAGATCGTATAAAGGTGCAATGTCGGGCAATAAATCATCTCAACAAATTTTATATATGAAACGGTAGGAAGGGAAACGGTAGGAAGGGAAGAAGCCAGGCTCGTGTTATGCACGAGCCTGGCTTCTTGTGTATTCTGTTATTGTTTTGGTTGCTCTTTTGCATGATTTTGTGTATCTATGTTATGGTGTTGGTAGAGTCAGATATAACGCAGCCCACTTTGCAATGTTTTTCTTGTGTATAAATAAAAAAAAGAAAGTGGTGCAAATGTTGCAAAACGCTCCTCCAAAGCATTATTCAACAAAATATACAACTTATCTGCTTTCGCCAAAATAACATGAGCAACACGCACAAAATTAACCATCGACACTGTCATAGTCACATTAGAGGTGAAAAAAAAAAACTTATGAAAAATGAGAGAAATATAGGGGACATCACTGAAACGCGTCTCATCATATCTGTCGAGACGTGCTTAGGGGCAAACGAAGCTTGAATACATCGAGAAAACTTTCATCTAGTAGTTGGTGAGCTCTTATATAGGCGATCCGCAAGGCTGAAAAATGAAGGTAGAAAAATGGCGAAAAAAAAATGCCTTGTACGAGAGCAAGCAAACGTACAAGCTTGCTGGCCGAAGGCACACAGCAAAATAGTTTCCACCTCGTCGACGTTCAAGCTCCGGTGATTTCTCAGCTGCGAGACTGGTATTACCCCCGGCGTGTAGCATTGAAGACTTTCTTTTGTGTGCTTTGAAGTTTTCAGGGTATTTTACTCGCAAAGTGTAGGAGCAAGAAATTTAAGCGAGAAGCATGGGAGCGGACATTTCACACATCTTCTCACGCTGCATGTAGTCTAGTTTAAAGCGCACTTCGTACAACAGTGGAAAGTGATTTGCGGCATGGTATAAACGTAGAATTCCATTTCCTGTGTTTATAAAGGCATTCGTGAATAAAGTTCTGTAGCTTGTTTCCAAGGCGGATAGGAGGAGCGACGCAAGCAGGCGAATTCCCACTTGAAAACCTAAATGTCATGAAAAAGGCGCAATGGGCAAGAGCCGTCTTCTATTCCTTGTACCTACTAGCGCTGTTGTCAGTACATGGAAAATGCACACCTTTCTTACGCACGCAAGAACGTTGCATGGCGACGTATTAGGTAAAACAGAAACAGTTGGGCTGGTAGAGCTTCGCGTTCCAGAGTACAACACGATAGCTTATCAGGCCTTGTGAGCACCGACTTTTCAAGAACTATCAAGCTTCGGATATCGGTGCATCCCTCAACAGCGTTATAGAAAGACGACCGAGTGTGTAACGTGTGCAGTTTCAAAATACCATATAATGGTGACTGCAAATATGATTGGTTATTCCGACTGCGTCCTATTTTTTTTTAATTTTAGAGTTAGCGAAGAAACCACTACGCATCTGTAAGGCAACATGCGAAGTACTCTGGTGATGTAATTGCAGCTGATGATAATCAAATACGTCCGATAGTGATATCCTGTTCCTAGTGCGTACATGAAACACTTAGTGCATGAATCCTTTTCAAACTTGCTTGTCACCCACTACGTGGCATCAGTGGTGTCATTATCATCATCATCACCACACCACCACCACCACCATCATCATCATCATCATAATAATAATAATCATCATGATCAGCCCAAGTACGCTGCAGGACAGAGGCATCTCCCATGATCCCTCAGTTAACTCGGTTCTGTGCTTGCTGATGCTAATTTATTCCCGCAAACTTCCTAATCTCATCTGCCTATCTAACTTTCAGTCTCCCCCCTAACCCGCTTTCCGCGGAGTTAAACCACTGAGCCAAACCACGATATTGAAGTAATTAGAAGAATAAGAAAGGGCTGTAGCACATTCAACAAGCACTCTCAAATCATGACTGGTAAATTGCCAGCATCACTGAAGAGAAAGGTATTTAACAGCTGAATCTTTCTGGTACTTAGGTACGGAGCAAAAGCTGGAGGCTTACAAACAGGGTTCAGCTTAAATTGACGATGACAAAGCCAACAATGGAAAGTAAAATTATAGATGTAACGTTAAGAGATAAGAAGAGAGTAGAGTGGATCAGGGAACGAACTGGAGTCAAGAATATCATATTTGAAATCAAGAACAAGTGGACATTGGCCGGGCATGTAGCGCGTAGGCCGGATAACCGCTAGTCATTAAGGATGACTGACTTGATTAGGGGTGTATGTGCGGGTAAATGGTGGATGTCAGTTTTTACGTAATATTTTAGAAACTGCTGCCACTATACACAGAAACTTTCAGTGGCACACAAATAATATCACTGCTTAGCACGTAGAAGCCTTTTCTATGCCTAGGTTGTCTATCCTTCTTATAGCCCACTCCCAAATTTTTATGTGGTTTTACTTGTACAATGTACCTTTTCTATGCAACCACCAAAGGGAATATATGCAGTCATGCTATTGTAGAGACCATTGTTGGTTATATCTAAACTAAAGATATAGGACATTCATTATGGAACTTTTGTGAAAGACATTACTACATGCAAAAAGCCAGAGAGCGTGCTTAATGCTGTTCAAACTCTTTACAGCTTCACTTTTGCAAAGCCAGCAATTTAGTTAATTCAGATCGTTTTAAAGTCGTTGCAGCCTATGCGTGCAACGTTTTATTGTAATCAATCCAACTCTCCTTTGGTAAAGGTACATTCAACTAGAAAAAAATGATCAAAAGCGCCATTAGAGAAAAAGGAAGCTTCACGTGCGTGTACTGCTTAGGCCAATGGCGGGCGGCGCACGTTAGTGCAGCCTTTAATCCGCTTGGAACGGCACTTGTACGTCGTTCTTCCACATGTTTGTTCTTCAGAGTGCACTTAACTTTTCGGTGTCGAAATTGGAGTTAACATTTTTTTTTTTTGAGGTGGGGGGGGGGGGGGTGTTACCTTACTACACAGCTTTTAGGAAATAGGCGCAGTAGCGTTTGTGCGTTTTATAGCACGTCACGAGCTTCAAACCACGAATTCATTATGACAATCAAAATGTCGGATGCCATGATCGCAACGAGCTCTTATACCACGCAATATTACTGCGATATATTATCCTGTATTGTGACGAACGTCTACAGGAGGCGTGTGTTTTTGTAAAGCGTGACTGTTTGAGGGTTGCTTTCCCTCCATTTGCAAGCAGAGGAAGTTTTTTTCACTGTACTCACAGCCAGACGCGTCACCGCGTGGTGGAACGTCCCCTTGCCACGAAATCAACCCGGGGTGCTATTTTGGACACTGTATAATTCCGCCATATTGTCACATGTCATAATGGCGGCATTTTAAGCCAATCAGAGAAGTCGTAGCAGCTTACTTGGCCAATTAGAATCGATGAATGGCGGAATCTGCCAACATGGTAGAATTCGACAATGTCCAGAATAGCACCCCGGGTTCATTTCGTACTTGGACCCAAACGACGACCCTGTGATGCAGGGTTCTTGTTGCTGATTTGTTTTTCTCCCGGGCTGAGCCTCAGAGAGTTTTGTTAATGAGGACAAAGCCGTTCGGTTTCCAAGAAACACACAAAAAGTTTAATTGAAAAGTAAAAAGACAAAGATTCCTCACAAAACAAAACACTTAATAAACAGTTGACTGGACATGACGAAACACATCTGTAAACACCCAACAAGAACGTTCAAAGTCAGTAACTAAACCTAACGTTCGAAAGGGGCTGAGTGATGGGAGTAGCGCAAGATATCTGTTCGGTCTCACCCACACGCTGAATTCCGCCGACGATGAGCAAACCGGAACGCGGTGATTCCGGCTTCAGGACGCGGGCAGGACGGGGATGAAGGAACGCTGGCTGCTGACGACACGTCGAGAAACCAGGCCGGAACGTGGTGGCTCTGGCTTTAGGAGTGTGGACCCGTCTGTGACGAGAGAACGCAGGCTGGTGGTGACGCGTCAGAGAACCAGGGTCGACCTAGTCAAGCAGCTGGGCGCACAGCTCGGGCCCGGAGCCCGACGGCTGTAGCTCGCCTGCCGGAACCAAAGTCCGCAGGCCCTGGAAAGGAGTTCAGGACCGGATGGCCACGGTCCTTTGGAGCGGGAACACGACGGCAGGAGGCCCCGGCCGGTTGAAGACCTGCAGGCTCGGGTCCTACGCCCGACGGCCCATCTTCAGCGCCCGGTCTGGTGACGACCTTCCGCTTGCCCCGTCTTCTTCGAACTCCCCTTGCTCTGGTCTGCTCAGGCTCCTGCTTCAGCTCTGGCCCACTTGTCTCGTTCTCATTGGAGATACTGCTGTCTCGTGGTGTCAAGCCATTGGGCCTTGAAATCTCCGTGTTCGCTGCCCATTGGATGTTTTACCTTTTGTTTACTTCACGTCCTGCCACGCATCCTCGTGCTCGACGCTCTTTAACGTCGTCATTCTTGTTTAAGCAGCCCCGCACGTGCACTCTGGTATTTCTCCTTTTGTTTTTTTTTTTTCCGTGACGCGCACTTTTCGAAGGCGCGCACTTTGAACGCGCACCACACATCACATACGCCCCCCTTTCATTCAAGTTTTTTTTTTTAGAAAAAAAAACTGCCGATGAGTGCGCGTTCTGCACTACGTCACAATTACACCACATATTTGCACCACGCAGTTCAACACATCACACCGATGGCACCACACTGCTTCTTCGTTGACATGTCTCACGTCGAAACACCGAGTCCACAGAACGTAACATTCAACCAACAACAATAAGAAAAGTTTTTTTTTTTTTTTCGAGAAGAAAAAAAAAACTGCCGTTGAGTGCACGTTTCGCACTGCACCACAATTTACCCACATATGTCCGCCACACAGTTCACTGCATTGCCCAAAGGTCCACATTCACTAACCTCAAAATACGCAAGAAGTGAGAAAAAGTATGGACACCTCTAGCGGATTGTGAAAATCCCCAAATTAGTATTACACCACCCCTTTTTTTTATCATATATACCCTATCATCTCAAAAACTATACATCATGTTAATGTTACATTGCATGTAACTTCTTCAAATATTTACAAGCAACACCCTTCCATGGTCCGCAAGCAAGATCCAAAAGAAACCAGCGGGAAATCGAATTTGACGCTTAAGTTATAGCGTCCCATACAAGACGTTTAACTGCTCTAACCATTTGACAAGAGTAAGGAATCGGAAGCCAGTGGAAGAATTCTCGACCGTAAGCTCGTATGAACCTAAAGCTGTGTATCACCAGGTTCCCAACCTCGAAATCACAAGCATACACGCTGGAATGTCTGTATGCCAGTCGGAGGCGTTGCCTCCAGGCGCACCAGTACAACCACGCCTGAATCATTTCATCCTTCCCACGAATGCCTTGCTTGAGCTCGTAAGCCGCTAATCGTTGAGACATCTTAACAGAAGCGACCTCTTCAACCGAAGATGCCAAAGAGCACCAGTCGGCGTCCTTCCTCGTACAATAACCTGCTGGACCATTACTGCCTTCTGGTTCACTTTCCATCCCTTCAGCTTTCTGTATTGCTTGTTCATCAATACTTTCAACCCTTCTGCCTGGGTCATCGTGATTACCCTCATTGTCACATATAGCTGACCTACATTGCAACTCTACTCTCTGTTCTTCAACAAGTGCTTTTGCATTTTGCTCCAATATTCTTCTAAAAGCATCATCTACAATTTCCCGAGAACACAAGCCATCTCTCTGTATGGGCAAGTTATAATCATGGTGAAAAACCATGTCCGTAGCGTCTGTTGCTATCTCCAGTGGCCCAAAACAATAGGTAGCTGCTACATCAGAGCTTTCATTATGGCATTCGCCGGCATTACCTAGGAGACCTTTTATTGCTCCTTCAGCGGAGCTATTCAGAGGCAATCCTACCTCTGAATAAAGTGCGCTTGACCTCTCACAGGTTTCAAAATACCCTTTACTCTGAATGGAACGTTCTTGTTCCATGCTCACGAAGCATTCCTGCGCTTCAATAAGCTTATCGAGTCTCCTAGTCTTTTGACTGTTTACCTCCCTGTCATACTCTTTCAGAGTTTCTTTCTCTAGCGAAAGGTCATGACGAGGTACAGGGTCAGTCTCACGTAAATTCAAATCGCTCCCGATGTAACTGCTTTCAGAGCACACCTCATCCACTGGTTGACTACTCTGGCTCTCAGACCACGTATATTCAGCGTTTTCCCTCTCAAGCCACTGCTGCAAATCCTCATATTCTAGTTCCAACAGTCTCTTCTTTTCGCGCATCTCTATCTCGAGCAGCCTTTTCTTTTCACGCATTTCTAGCTCAAGCTGCTCCTTCTTAGCGCGTGTCTCTCGCTCGAGCTTCTCTCTCCTAGCCCGTGTTTCTCGCTCGAACTCCTCTCTCTTAGCGTGTGTTTGCAATGCAATCTGCTGCTTTTTAGCGTCACATATCGCAGCCCGTTCCTCACGCTCCCTCTCCATCCGCTCCTCGTACCATACTCTAAACTCCGCTCCCGTCAGTCCCATTTTATCCGCCAACTCAATTAACTCCCACGTGTTCGTCATCGTGTTAACCGCGTCAAAAAAATCTACTGGAAAAACAAACGACTTTGTCCTGTCGCTGCGGACGCCAATTTGTGATGCAGGGTTCTTGTTGCTGATTTGTTTTTCTCCCGGGCTGAGCCTCAGAGAGTTTTGTTAATGAGGACAAAGCCGTTCGGTTTCCAAGAAACACACAAAAAGTTTAATTGAAAAGTAAAAAGACAAAGATTCCTCACAAAACAAAACACTTAATAAACAGTTGACTGGACATGACGAAACACATCTGTAAACACCCAACAAGAACGTTCAAAGTCAGTAACTAAACCTAACGTTCGAAAGGGGCTGAGTGATGGGAGTAGCGCAAGATATCTGTTCGGTCTCACCCACACGCTGAATTCCGCCGACGATGAGCAAACCGGAACGCGGTGATTCCGGCTTCAGGACGCGGGCAGGACGGGGATGAAGGAACGCTGGCTGCTGACGACACGTCGAGAAACCAGGCCGGAACGTGGTGGCTCTGGCTTTAGGAGTGTGGACCCGTCTGTGACGAGAGAACGCAGGCTGGTGGTGACGCGTCAGAGAACCAGGGTCGACCTAGTCAAGCAGCTGGGCGCACAGCTCGGGCCCGGAGCCCGACGGCTGTAGCTCGCCTGCCGGAACCAAAGTCCGCAGGCCCTGGAAAGGAGTTCAGGACCGGATGGCCACGGTCCTTTGGAGCGGGAACACGACGGCAGGAGGCCCCGGCCGGTTGAAGACCTGCAGGCTCGGGTCCTACGCCCGACGGCCCATCTTCAGCGCCCGGTCTGGTGACGACCTTCCGCTTGCCCCGTCTTCTTCGAACTCCCCTTGCTCTGGTCTGCTCAGGCTCCTGCTTCAGCTCTGGCCCACTTGTCTCGTTCTCATTGGAGATACTGCTGTCTCGTGGTGTCAAGCCATTGGGCCTTGAAATCTCCGTGTTCGCTGCCCATTGGATGTTTTACCTTTTGTTTACTTCACGTCCTGCCACGCATCCTCGTGCTCGACGCTCTTTAACGTCGTCATTCTTGTTTAAGCAGCCCCGCACGTGCACTCTGGTATTTCTCCTTTTGTTTTTTTTTTTTCCGTGACGCGCACTTTTCGAAGGCGCGCACTTTGAACGCGCACCACACATCACAGACCCGCGCACTCGTGTATGGCCCACTCAATTTGTGAACATGGGAAGAGTTGTGGTTAGCCTGATTTGCGAACACGGTGACTTTTCTGGTTAGCCTATTATCATAAGTGGAATGAAAAAGATCATAAACATAAATAACAAATGAAAAATTAAATCTGCCGTACATTAACTGATGCTTATTATCTGTACCTTCTTGAGAAGTATACACACCATCTTTTAAAGTTGTTTTGCATTCCTATGGATAGCAAATAATAATATTCTATTTTATAAAACGGCTGTTCATTTTTGGTCCACTGCTTTTAACCTCGCAGGTTATCGATGCCGAGAAGTTAAAGAGCTCACTTCTCAAAAGCTTTGGTGTTGGCGTCGTTTGTTGTGAGCAAAAAATGAGTAATTTCTATGAGTGAAAAATTAAGAAATGTGTTTATAAAACGATTGATAAACATCCTTGCGGTGAGTGAGTAGCCACTGCACTCATTTTGCGTGGCATGCAGGTGTGCTACCACAAAGCGGCGCCAATGCTTTAAACTGGTTAAAAATATGTATGAACGCCGTGTGCCCTAACCGTGTAATACTGCGTGAAAGAAGAGTAGAGTGGTGCCAGGCATTAAAAAAATATGAATTGTGAACGAGTTACAGAACGCTCAGATACGATTGTTCTCTAATGGACTTTAGTTATAATGTCTAAACAACACCAACGCCACCCTGCATTGTTACTGTGCTGCGGTCTTCCTTTCAGGCTCAACAACGAAGCATTTCTAGTATATAAACAGTAACAGAAGGTCCAACTGAGTTTTCTTTTTTCGCTGGGCTTAAATCCTCACATTGATAACTTCAATCTATCTATTGTACTTGATAGGTTTACTGCTATAAATATCCAGCTCACACACCATTGTGGCAAATACAAAATTTGACTTGCCCGCTTAAATCGATGGTGGACCACGATAGATTCCATCTCGGTCCCATCCAGCTATGTCGCGCCTTAATTTCCTTTACATTTGGCACATGGTGTGCTCCCCATACTATGCCACACCTCAACAGTTTATTCAATATTTAAACTTTTTTTGCTATGCCACTCTAGTTAACCAGAATGCATGAGAGATACAGTGCGGCAACCAACGCACATCATTTCTTGCTCACTGGTGATGATGTTTACTCACACCGCTTTACATAATGAGTGCTATTAGTGTTATGTTTGAGTAGCATCAGTACAAATGTGTATGTGCATCACATCTCGTTTATGTAGCCAGTAAATGGTTTTGCATAGTGAAGGATTTTGATTCGTCCAAATCATTCCCCGTGTTCAAGAAAGTGCCTCTTGAAAGTACCACGGCGCAATAAAGCACATTGAATAGGCTAGAAGTAAGATAAAGAACGGTTTATTTCAATATATCTGAACATTGCCCTATTCCGGCAAAAATATTTCAAAGAGCGTGCAAGAAATATCCGTAACCATCTGTGTATGGCGTTGTGAGAACAAGTGGTGGGCCAAAGGAAAAGCAATACCTGCACATAACATATCCTTTTTTGTCTAGCGTAAACCTGCTCTCACTGCTTACTTCGATGTAACTGCGCCCTACATCATTCGTCTTCGCTTTCAGAGATACGTAGGGACACACAGCACTCCGTAAAACTGACAGCTGGAACATCAATAGAAGGCCACGTAGCAGGGGAACATTGACGGCCGCATTCATCGATCTTCTTGTGTCCCATCAAATTGACGTCCTATCCGGGCATTTATTTTGTACGAGAACGTATCTACCGGCAGCATCATTCGTTGCACAGTGTACACGAAACCCCTTTGAAGAACACAACGTAACTATCTCGCGCTTCTCTCAAACATTCTCGCTACATCTTCTCTAACGCTTTGGCGTGTCGCTGCGTTTGTGTTCAATGCGTTTCCATGTTTACCTTATTACCCCGATTTTCATGCACATTCCATTCGGTTATGGTAATGGACACGGCGTCCACACCATCTCGGCACGCAACGGTCGATGGACACGTCTCTTCACTGTACAAAATAAACAAACGAGCCCAGGACCAATATGATAATTTGATAAGCCTGCGCTGTACGTATTCCCTCGGGATGGGCTTTTGCACTTCTTATTCATTCCCGATGTATCACTCAGGCACAGGTATACCGAATATGATACATTGTACAAATATGCAAGCTTGCTTCCAAAAGGCTTGAGTTTTTGAAGACAGCGCCATACTTTTTGTGCTTTTTTTCGCACCTACTATATGTGTCTTGCCTGTTTTACAGTTTTAAAGAACGAAAATAGTGAACAGAAAACATGGATAATTAGTACACACATACAAACAGATATATTCGATTCAATTGAGCTTTCCTGTGGCTCGTCTCCACTGTAGTTGCGTGAGTACCTTTTCTCATAGAGTAATCACTGGCACGTTTAGGCTACCGCGATGTCTACGAATATCTATTTTAGTTTTTTGTCTTGCTGTATGTAGTACAAGGCTCTGCAAAAGAGAAAATGTCCGCTATCAGCTGTCACAAAGCAAATTAGCTGAGGTATAGTTTATATTTTTAATTCTGTGTATATTTGTTCCATGGTATGGGTTATTGTATAACTTTATTCAGCAAAGAGAAGATTGCTGCTTCTGCAAAAAATTATGAAATTTTACCCGCATATTACTTCTTAACTTAAGTGAAGTGTTTCTCGAAACATTGCAAATCACGTTATGAATGAAGTGCTACAGGTGGTCAATATAGAACACATCTTTCTTATCTTGTTTCCAAACCCCGTAACACAGTCTCCGTGACATGAATGGCAGTGAACAGAACAGCAGAGAGATGCTCGGCTGTTCTCAGAGCCATATAAGCATTGCAAGCAAAAAATACCCTGTAGCAAGGCGCTGCAGTCGTATCGATGCCAGCACTTCCTTCGGATTCTTCGTGGTGACATCAGCGCTCGAAAGCAAGAGTGGATGTTTCATCAGTCGTTCAAGTGCTCACAATCACAACGTTATCAAATTATTTAAGGATAGAATTTGTACCTGTTAAGTTGTGAAGAGTCACACCAGGGACAGAATTGCCATGTAGATAATAGCAGACAATTGTGAAAAAGCACCACTCTCTTCACAAAAGACCAAATAACTCGGCATGAGTTTCCTATGTGCAATAGATTATTGCCTAAAACACATGGCAGACTGGAGTTGTATGGCCATAAATAAAAGATAGTGCTTTTTTCTATGCGCAGCGTGGAAACCACCGCAAATATTTGACGTTCACGTGACTTAAGCGAACGAGTAGTTTTTGGTCATCAAACATCCATATGAACATTTTGTCAGCTTTTCACGGAAGCTATGCGCTACTGTACAAACCACGCTGGATCAAGCTCCACCCGATTTAAACAATATTGTTTCCAGCAACATAATAGACATTGTACTTTTAGCAATATACTGAAAGGGGTTTGATCAGTGACCAACTTATGACACTCATAATATTTATAAAAAAGGCACTAGGGATATAAGAAAAACATTTATTATTGAGGGTAACATGAATATATAGACACAATTTCAACAAGCTAGAGGATGTATGAACATTGCACACACGATCGAAAACACGCACAAAGCATAAATAAATCCACACCCACAGACCCTCACCGATGCACCTAAGCAAAAAGAGACGAATGTCGGAGAGATTGCGCATTTGGTATTTAAATCTTACTTTGTGATTCCGATAACGCGAGCTATTTCTACGTTCACGTTTTCGTGCACATTGTAAGATCAGGACAACGCGTCCAGCGAGCGAAGAAGCTTTTACACAATACATAAAAAACAATGTTTACCAACTAAGCACGGTAGGCAAAGCGGCAATAAGAGTCTAGCGTAAAGAAAACCGTCCACAACAACAACAAAAATCTAAATAGGAGGACGCTGTGGATGGTCGGTGCCCTGGCTGTTCCATCGTTTTCTACGCCATTTCTCATACGTCGTATACGGCGTACAAACGCCTGGAAACAAGGACTTCAGCCTTGCGTCGCTTTTATTGCATTTTTTTAGGTTGTTGCATAGACGAAAATATATTTCGCGTTTCTCTGGCTGGTCATGGCTTTTGCATCGCATCTTCTTGCAATACCTACTTTCTGCTAGGAATTCGGTCCACGTGCTCTTGTCTTTACGCTCTTTATCTACTGGGTTTCGCGTAATTACCCTCGTGTTTGTTACATTATATAAAACAGTAGTGAAGAAGGCTTTACAATAGCTCCAAAAATTATATCAGTGAAATGGGTTCTGTTTATATATCAATGGGTTCTGTTTAGATATCGTTAGCTTGATGCAGGGCACTGACTTCAAAGATTCTAGTTTCATGTCTTCCTGAAGATACATATATTACATGCTAGCAAATAGAAAAACTGATATGAGATGGCCGGGCTTTGTCGCCTGATGTGCTTTCTTAGCCCTTCCCGAGGGCCGATTGATTCCCATAATTAGATTCTGGTATTTTTTGCACAATACCTCGAGGTGTTGTTCCTGAAAACGAAGACGACAGTCTTATGAGGAAAAATAATACAGATGAAGGAAATACTACAATGAGATTTCCACGTAACTATATTACAGCTTCATTACAATGAATCAAACATGACGAAGAAAAAAATGACAAAAAGAACGGAAACGCACAGCCCTTCTGGACTCTTTTAGGTATAAATACCTGACAACATAAAAAAAGCTGGCAGTATACCACAGGTCTATTGTAAGTAGCACGGCAAGGTAGCCGCCATTAACTGATCATGTGTGTCGAAAGTTTCCGACCACCGTATACTGTGCAGCCATCAAAATGTTCTTGAGGAAAGTCTCTTGAAACTATCGTGGAGGTTTTATGACTTGTTTAGAGTTAAGAATTCACCATTGTCAGGGTTGTTAGGAAACTAGCTGAATATTTGGGCGGAGTTGTCATCCTGTGGTTACAGTGGCGAAATAACAAAATCTTTATATAACGTAGTATATAGATCACATAATTTCTAACTGCGACGCTGTTTGAGCTTGTCGTAGTTTGTCTGTCGGAAGCAGAAATCATCATTATAAGTAACGGTCGTGCCCTCTCACTCTCCACTTCATCGTTTGTTGCTTTGCTCCAAGAAAACGATGGTTCAGTGAATGAGCGCAGAGAAAAAGTTATATGGGGATCTAAAGAAAGCGAAAGAAATTATTCATGGGTGGGTACTCAAACCTGAATAGCCTCGATTTAAAGGCGAGAGAGAGAGAGAGCATATAAGAAAAGGGGGAAGGTTAACTACAGTAAGTCCAGTTTGCTAGCCTAAACTTGGGGAGAGGGAAATGAGGGAGTAAAAGAGAGAGAGATGAATAGATGGACATTGCAATCATCACACACACCGCCCACAATGTGCAGGGTCTTGCCGGTGGTCACTGAGTAACGTTGACCTCAAGAACTGTCGAAGGGCTCGTGTGGCCTCCTGGGCTGTTGTATTTGAATGTGACCCAACAAAGATGTTCTCCAGAGTAAAGGGTCGGTCATCCAGTCTTCTTAAAGCACACTGAACAGTCCGGTGATCTTCTTCAAAGTTGAGACAATGACAAAGGACATGGTAGAGCTTTTACGGAATTGCAGTTATCACAGTTGAGGAAGTCAGCCTTACCAATGCGATAACTGAATCAATTAGTAATGACTACGTTGCCGACTCACAACCGACCTAGCTAACCAGCTGTCGAGGCCCCATAGCTGCGCATAGCATAGCAAAGCCTTGTACAGCATTGAACAGCTCGCGGGAGATGGGGAACTGGGCGCGACGTTGAAAGAAATGAGGAGAAAGAAAGAGAGAGCAAGATATATAAAAAAGACCAAGAAAGACAGGTATAGAAATAAATTCCAATGTACAGGGGCGTAGCCAGAGATTTTTTTGGAGCAGGAGGTGTTCTACCATACTTTATGTATGTTCGCACGTGCGTATGTATGTGCACAAGTGTACATACACTTTCATTCTCCTTAATACGTGGCATCGTATCATGTGTTGATTGATTGATATGCCGGGTTTAACGTCCCAAAACTACAATATCATGTTTTATATACTGTTTATCTGTCTGAATTTCCTTCGGGTCCTGTGTATTGCTACCTCGTTCGTAACCTATACCAGGTGTACGATACGCGCCTAAACTATGGGAGCCTTTCATGCTCAATTGGCTATTCGTAGAATTGAGATGGCGCACATCCCTATTTTTAACCCATTCTGGGCCTGGACACAATCTCGCATCAAGTGAGACCTCGGAAGCAGTAACAAAATGGGTGTTTAAATAAGGAGGTCCCAATTCAGTGTTTACTACGGGACCTCCTTCTGTATATTCTATTTTTGTACATCCTATTATGAAATATTAAAACTTAATTTGATTTTTCATTTTTGAAGGCGTTATAGATGCCATACCAAGGAAAATATTACGTTTCGACATCATGTGCGCGCTCATATAAACACATGCCACTCACTAAAGCACAACATCAATTAGATAGATCGCTTTACTTTGAGCAATACGTGAACCTGCGTAGTGAGCTTGTGAAACAATGGATCAGCCTGCGACCGTACAACAATGCTGGAATAATTCATCCCGGGATTCTTTTAATTGATTTTATTACTAGGCTTTTAACCTTCCAGCAATGGGCAACCCTTATATTATTAGAAGATTCACAAATGTTTGAAGGCCGGGCCACCAACATGATAAATATCAGGCAATGAAAAATCGGATATTCCAGTAAAAACGTAAGAGGAGTGCGAAGACAGTTTACTACCGCGTAGTCTGTATACCCATAGAAGACTGATGGGTCCGTGAGGAAATATGGCGCTGTCGCTGTCTACTTGCTGACGAAGCAGAATTCTCGCGTGAAGTTACAGCATTATTCCTGTTATTGTTGACTTTTCGAAAAAAAAAAACCACGCAGGTTTACACCCTTAGCTAGGCATTAGACTTATATGTACGCCAGTGTTGACCATTGCGTATCAGGCTGGATTCAATAGAATCGTTCGAGGAAACTAAGTGAGTAATGATGAGATGAAATTGCAGACTGATACACTGAAGACAGCAATACTTACCATGTCATCACCATGCTTACGTTATCACCAGAAAGAATAAGTAAGGTGTTAGTTGAGTAGAAATATATCACTCTGATAATGTTTAAGATATAAGTGACCACCTTATTACTAGCGCGTTTCTGAAGTTGATGAGAATATTCTCTGTATTTTGATCACTTAAACTTATCCCAGCAGCAGCATCAATTTTTATAAGTGTTTGGCGGCTGAAATTTTAGCGAAGCACACGTGTGCTTGTTGTTATATCGTTTGCGTAATTATTTCTATAACTACGGGACGACACAGGAAAGCATAAGGCGATGCCCGCAAATTTAGCGTTTATATCTTGAAAGTTTGCTTACATTCGACCTCTTAAGCAGTATTGGATTAATATTTGAAAGTATACAGAATGTAGGACACACAACTGCTTGCACGTACCTGGCTTAGATTTAAAAACGTGCTCTAATATGAAAGAGGCTCATTGCAACAAATTGCAAACTTGCCCTCATAAGATATGAAAGAAATGTTGGAATAATTACGATAAGAGTAGGTGAACATCATGTAACTTCGTTGAGGCCGCCCATTTTGAGCACAGAAAAGCAATTGTGTTATCTCAGTTGTGGAGCCTCAGCTGCTCCTTAGAAAATTCACATGCTTGGGGGTTTTACCTGCATGATATAGTTTGCCGGAAACACAGTCTTCACAGACAAGTTCTTTAAAATATTCTACAATAATGGCTGCTGTACAACTTCGTTTGTTATTTCACCTCTATGCCATACAGAAGCCGACACAAGTATTGGCTACAAAAAACCAAAATGTCATGTGCAACGTACAGTATAAACAAAAAAACAATTTCTTGTCGTGCAGTTTCAAGGTAATTGTATAACTGTGCAACTAAAGTACGCACTTTTATTTTTTTATTCCGCCTATTACTGTATCAGCTATTGCTTTGTGTTAATTTCTTATGCTTCTTTACTTATTTTAGCTTGGTTGGTTTGATGTCCGCTAGCAAAAAAGTGTACTGCTCTCATAAACTGCATAATCCAAAAGCAAAAAAAAAACTCATTCGCCTACACGTGCACATTTCGTCTGCCTTGCTTTGTCTTCACAATAGTTTTCTGAAATGTTACCATTACTGCTAGTAAAGATCTGGCGCCTTAAGTGTCGCAGTTGTGATATGACATCAGCATCCAGGTTATTACAATTCGTGATATTGTATCTCAATGAGATCGGGTCAAATTCATATGTTTGAGTCAAGCAAACTTGCACTGCAGCTGGCCTAATGATTCGCATACAAAGGTTTGCTGCGTGTATTTCACTATGATTCATACGAATGATGAAAATATGTTATACGTATCTCGAGAAAAACTATTGTTTAGCTTTGTTTAGAGGGCGGATATGGAAGTTTTTGCAAAATATTTGCTACATGCTCATCACACAGTGTGATTGTGAGAAATCTCTAAGGGTACAGGCAGAATTCATGCATGAACGACGACAAATGCAAACAGAGTGTCCGGACGCTCTGTTTGTACTTCAAAACAACGCGAGTGGCCATCGGATTTACTTTTCTTTCAGCGTTGCGCTTCATCTCTCGCTTCTATTCGCAGTGCGTGCTTACCTTGTCAAATAATGCTAAGTTCAATATTGGGAAATGAACACCTGATCCCCAGAGAATAAGGAATGCATTAACTCACTTTGATAGCACCAATATAAATATTCCATGATGCGCTGCTGCAAGCCTCACAAAAAACACGCCATCAGTCATGAATTGTTTGCGCAGCTCTTTCTTTGACTACGTGTTTTGATTTAGTTTTTTATGTAATATACAAAAACTTTAAAGCTTTATTTTCTATCGGACATGATTAAACTGTATTTTTGCAGAAGGATTAGCTAGTGATCCTCTTGTTTCTCTTCCAATTATAAGCGTTTGACCCCATGCTTCCAGATTTGGAAACACTCATAAGGTCTCCTAAAAACAAAAATAAATGGTAGTGCATCGACTCAGCAGCTACATCGCGTGCCTATGAATCCTAACTTTACCTATTAAAAGATACAATAGCCTCAGTAGTTAATTAGCGAAAATATGTGATTGAATTCACTGAAAGGCACAATAAACTTTATTGACTCCCGATAATAGTGAGAATGGGGAAGCAAGGTTGAGCGGGTGCTATAGGGCGAAACACTGGGGGCCTCAAATCTGGAACATTTATCCGCCTACCTGATTTGCGCATGCCAGTTTGTTGTAATTTATGAGGGCTCTTCGATAAAAAAAGCTCGCTGCATAAAATTATGGAACATCTCCCCGAAAGGAACTCTGCAATGATTGGATGAGAAGCAGCAGCGGTGCGCACGGCGTTGACCTGGTTGAAACAGGCGTCGACGTGGGTGCAGGAAGAACGGTTTGAAGCGAAACTCGATGAATTGGTTAATCACGAAAACGTTTGTTTGAAACGCAAGGGCACAGGAAGCGTGTTGGGTATCGTGGAAGTTTCATGCCAAATAAACAAATTGGAAGAGTAGACAGATTTTGTCACGCGTCCTCAGCAGCCATACGGACGCAGCCTTCAAGCCATTTGCAATGGCAGGCCGCGTCCGTACGGCTACTGCGGATGCACAGCCAAATCTGTCTAGTGTTTCCCCTCGACGTGCGGTGGAGCGTTGTGGGCGCTGAAGAGGGTAAAGCTGGAAAGAAGTTTGTTGCGAGTGGTTGGAAGATTCGGCAGCTGCTGCAGACGAAAGAGAGGGTGACGCAAACGCGCACCTGCTCCTTGACCTACTCGGCACCACTCCAACACCTGCAGCAAGGGGGTTATGTGCACTCATGGACAGCGTTACAAAAACTAGTCAAATAGCCGCTTCGCATCTAATGCTCATCGCTAAAGCGATGACCTTAAAATGTGAACCCCACCGCTCTCGCTAAAGGGAGGGTGGTGGTGTTTTGGATGACAGCGGGCATCTGGTATTGTTGCGGTTTTCAGGTGAAGCAGATATCAAGAACCCACTTTTTTCAGCGTGGTCTCTGATATGCGCTTTGGTAGCCTGATAAACGAGACGTTAAACCAACGATTGGGCCAGGATACACGAATGCCAGCGGGAGTTCAAATATGCACAACTAAGTTAGAAATTCTTTTATGGCGAAAGCTAAGATTGCTTGAATCCTTTGAAATGGTGGTTTTCATGAAACATGTTATTTTGTGGCCAGGATTTGTCTTTCATCAGGGAGGATTCTAATACACTGGAAAATAAGTTTTCGGTGCTTCACTACTTGTGTCCTGCAGTTTAGAGCTAACACATAGATTCTTAGCGCCGAACTGATAAAAGAAACACCATGTCAATCGTAGTATTTATCAGTTGTAAATTATTAGGAAAAGGGGAGACGGAGAGCGATACGCTGAGGGTGAAAAAAAAAACAATGCTCCAGCAGAACTTATCTTCCCAGTACTTGAGGTATTCTTCAAGGACATCTGAGTCGTTTGCCTTTAGTCGCGTGCTTTATGAAGTTCTTATATCCCACTTTTGCCATATGCCAAGTAGCTCCTTTACATGACGCTCTGACTGCAAGGGTGGTTTCGGCTGGGCATGCATTCTAAAGGTGATTACTAGACGTACTTCTGCCGACCGAACTTCGTAGATTGCTGGACAGGCAAGCGTCTTGGTTAAACGACGGCTGTACTCATTGTGAAAGCCACAGCCAGTCATAACGAGTCGGTTCAGAGCAGGCACAAACAATGAAGTTCAGATTACTTCCTCATGCCTAGTTTATTTGTTTTTATTTCGCATTTAGGGGCTTTCAAGATGAAACACAAATTTGATGTCCTAAACAAGATACCACAACAAGTGGACGGATTTTAGAAGTAGTATGCTGGCTGATTGTTGATTGATTGATATGGGGGGTTTAACGTCCCAAAACCATCATATGATTATGAGAGACGCCGTAGTGGAGGGCTCCAGAAATTTCGACCACCTGGGGTTCATTTAACGGGCATCGAAATCTGAGCACACGGGCCTGCATCATTCCCGCCTCCATCGGAAAGGCAGCTGCCGCAGCCGGGATTCGATCCCGCGACCTGCGGGTCAGCAACTTAGCTACTATACCAGCGTGGCGGGGCGCTGGCTGATTGTATCAAAGCAAGAAACCACAGCGGCAGAACACTGAATTAGATATGCACCGGCTACAAGTTAGCGCTTAGCTAATGAGCACTTGTGTGTCGTGAGGACATTGTGTCGTGGTTTTCGCTCTTAATTGCTACTCAGGTTAACGAGAAAACGAGGACAGTTGCCGTCTGCCCAAGTCAAGAGCCACGTGAAGATGTACGTTCGGATTACTAAACGAGGAAAGTAATTTAGGCCGCGGTAGCGCTCAGCACACACCAAGGTGAATTGTACGTGTGTCAACGACATGGCTCACGGCAGCAGCCTAACTGACTCTGACCCAACAGATTTCGTTCCTGGTACACCACCAGCTCACACTTGTGTCTACCGTCAGAAAATTCATCAGGAAATTTCGCATGGCCTGCTCAGTCATTCTTTTGTTTCATCGTTCTCGTAGAAGTAAATAAATTGAAGTGGGAGGTGCACTGTAGGTGATACGAGAAAAATAGTGTTTTGGGGTGCGGAAATTGGAGTATTTTCGTCTCCTTGGTGACCAGGTTATGAGAAAGTTATGTAAGCATTCTTGTTCTAAAAGTGAATGTGATTCAGTGTATTAGGCCAACCAAGGTACTCTGTAAGTACAACTAAACTACTGTTTGTTAAAAGGTTAGATATTTTGAAGAATACTGTTATCTGGGATATACGCCCCAAAACCACATTATGATTATCAGTGACGTCATAGTGGCGGGCTCCAGAAGTTACAACCAGCCGGGGTTCTTTAAAGAGAGGAGATACTGTGGTTTAATGGGTGAAAAAAAAAGAACTTGTAGCCGCTAGAACACTAACTATAAGTTGGTAGCTTGACTTGTATAACCCTGTCACCGCTCTCCTATAGTCGAATACAACGTACCTTAAATTGTTGAATATTTTTCTCTAAAAAAGCTTCAGTATGAAATTTTCGCACACAAAATTTCGTCTAGTACAGCTACTCCCAGTTTGCTTGCCTCGCAACGCTTTTTACGAATAAGAACTCACAAATTGAATGTACTATGAAAGTTTTGTGGAGATATTGCTAGCAATTCTGTGTATCCGAAAATCTTGATAGTGTTATGTAGCTTCAATAACGCATTTAATGGCATTCTGGCTTAAGACATTGTACAACTGTTGACACAACACGAAAAATGGGACCACTGTTTCAGCCGAGAGCTTCCTCGGAAATGCGAAAACTTTATTATGTAACAACTGCACTGAAAAAAAAAAAGAAAAGTGATTGTAACCTACTATGGGTATGTCGTTTGGAATTAATCAGACAAACTGCTTGACCAGCTTTAATTCTACAATACTTGTGAACGCCTCGAACAAGTGAAGCAACACCACGCGTACGTGTCAGCTTATCGCTCTTTTCATCCTTTCGAGTCCTGCTCTCTATTTAATCTTCATAATTCATATATCCACCTGCTCACGTAGGATAGTCAACCAAAAACGGCCATGACGCACCTCGTTTTCCCCCGGATTTCTGTTTCCTTCCCTGTAGAGGGAGCAATAAAAGAGTAGGCGAAATTCCTCGCTCTACAAATGAGGCAGATAACTTTCAAGGAGAACAAACTGCCTAGACTGCCCAGGTATATTCATCCAGTAAGGGCGCTAAGTGCGAGTCATGTCCTTGCTGCTGCTACAAAACCGCGCCTCACGCATGTCACGTATACGACCAGAGTATCAATTTGCGTTCCTTAATTCTTTTTTGAAGCACATCAAAATTTTTCATAACGTCTATTAGCGCAAGCTATTGCTTGGCGGTGAAAACCATTTGGAAAACTCGTTCCCAAGATCAACAGTACTTCATGGAAGCAAGACCTCCCATTCACTTCCGTATGCCTTTGTGACACGGGATGCATGGCTGACTGTTCGCAGACGTGGCCAATGTGTTGAGGCTACCGTACAACGGAGCCCTGGAAATGCTAACTAGAGATGAAGGTCCGAAAGCACGCCACGTTAGCAAATTGCCACCGGATAGACTTACGTTT
The DNA here is from genome assembly GCF_013339725.1 of Rhipicephalus microplus. Lineage (NCBI taxonomy): Eukaryota > Metazoa > Arthropoda > Arachnida > Ixodida > Ixodidae > Rhipicephalus > Rhipicephalus microplus. Next base: position 19,655 of record NW_023611973.1, on the reverse strand, counting down.
ATGAGATGCGTCGTTCAAGGACGCTAACGTCTTCCGGTAACGTGTGCGCAAATGCCAGATACAAGCCAGCTTGCATGACATATATATAAACTTCAACATGTATCGCTTTGTCACAACTATTGTCAAATGTAAAGGAATGCATTAAAGACACTACAACAAGAACAATTTAGAAACAAGTGATGTTGGGACTTATGTACGAGGCTTTGTGCACAATTTCGTGCGAAAAAACCCCGCTCATTAGGGCTTTAGGAACGTGATTCGCTTTAAAATTCTCTATTGACTAGTTATTTTTTCAGTTAACTTTTGGTCCAACAATTGCTTTCAATAGTAAGTAGTAATGTATACCCCAGTACGCATTAATTTTGCTGGTGGATGTGAGAAAGGGCAACCGAAGGAAACAATAACACAAAGCCAAATGTTTGAGGTATTTTTGTATTTGACTTATTTTTAAAGTAAACCTTTTCGCTCAAAAACGTGAACTAAGGAATGAGGGCTGATGCTATCAAGAATTCTTGTTAATCTACTTTTATTTGAACTGTGTGCAGTCCTATAGGCACCGTCCACTGACCAGAGGGAGCTTCGTTGCTGGCACTAGCCAATCCTAAGTTCTCTGACGCTGGCTGTTAGGGGCACGCAGAAAACAGTGTATCCCCGCAGCAGTCCACCCACTCACGTGGGCAGGGAGACGCGGGCATCGTCTTCCATTCTGATTGACCCCCAACCTATTATTGCGTTTTTTTTCTCCGCTGGGCATTGCGTTCTGGCGCTGCAGTCACAATGAAAAACTCGACTGCACGGTGCCTATAAACTGTATGGTCCCTTTCACTGTTTACCAAAACGGGCTTTTGTTTACATCCGGTTTTGTACACCGATGTTGCGCAGTAGCTTTGGTGGGCAAGAAGAGCTTTAAAAATAGACCGCTCATTTTCAACAGTTTCCTTCCCTTGGTAGGTAAAATGTATTCGAAAAAATGGTTTTTCGAGTTATATAAAAACTACAAGTGATTCCCTTCAACTGTACGTGCGTTCCTTTTACGTGAAAAGATAACGAAACACGTTGGTTACTTTTGAAAAGAAACTTAAAGACCTGTTGTTAGTTTCAACGTTAGGAGCAGGCAAATTAGGTGAACGGAAGTTTATTTTTTTTTTCTTGGGTACAACTCGTGCAATTTTGAAACGGTCTATAAAAATAAAGCAGCCTCTCTTCCGTCAACTCCTCAGAGTCTAAAGAACGCGCGCGCCCTAAACGAGTAGAGATACGGTATATGTTTCGTGACACTAGGATGTGTTACGAGTGTAAGTGGTCATAACTCGTGTTTACAGCACCCATTTCGGGGACAGCTAGGCCCCGATGACAGCTGTGCTTTGTACATGGAGGGAGCATTACGGACGCGCTCACGAGTGTGGAAGCTATGGGGCCAGGCGTCTTTTTCCCGTGCTGCCATGCATCATCGTTCTTCTCGTAGCCACGTTTCTCTGAATTTGACATTTTGCTCACTGCGAGCATCGCCGTAAACGTCGCGCTTCGTGACATGCTCTCTCATCGCGTGGGCCGTACGACGTGCCACAATTTTACTTACGACCTCTGGCGGAAGGAATGGGCTTGAGCTTTCTCGATTTTTTTTCGACCTTTCAAACCTAAGCGGGTATCTTTTTACTACATTGGCATTTCAAGTACTTCACATTGGTAGCAGGGAGTAAAAATAGCTTGAGAGTGAACTGCCATGGCTTTATAGTTAGAAACTTCTTGAAAAAAAGAATGAGAAATTGGCCTAAGATGGTAATGAGAATGAACTCATGTGGGAAAGTCATGTGATAGGTACTCTACGGTAAGGGTGCCTTGTTCGTTTAGTCTGTTTTTGGACACTCTCTACCTAGGTCTCTTTACCTTCCTTCAATCAAAAAAAGTACGTTTGTGAATAGATTCCTTTCTAATCGAAGAGCAAATACAAGTTGTCTCCAATTGATGCCTTTCTTAGGATGGCGCTAACCAGTAATATACGCTGCAAGTGAGTCAACCGTGACCGAAAGCCACCAAAACGTGTGTTTAGGCTAGGTTTGGGACGAAGACGGGGGAAGCAGGGCCTTAGTTAGAGAAAAGAGCAAAATGAATGTGAGCAGACATTACTGACTACGCCTTGTGAGATAAGAAACTTCTATTACGTGAAAAAGCCGGAGAAGAACGAAACTAACATCAAAAACAGGCATTTGTGACGTCAAGACAATACCCATTCCATAAGTTGCCTAAAATGCATGTCTAATAATGTTTATTGTTTATTTTTTCGTTTACAGAAATACCGCAACTGACTATAAGGAGAAAGAAACAACATTTTATATATCTGAGGACATGGCTGATGTGGGTCCCACGAATTTAGGAAGTAATACTGCAGGTATTATGAAGAATAGTACGTGATTCATTGCAAAAGCGTTACCGCGTGGGCTTGAAACTTCTACATGTTTAAATGAGTGGGGCATTGTTTACACAATGGCGTCATACCGGCGTTTTGTAAAGCATAACAATACTTTTTAGTAACGATAGAACTGAGGTGGTGCGCAAATTGGCTTTCTCCCTAAGATACACGCTAATATATGCCTTCTGATGCGGATGCTATTCTAAACCTTGTGCGGTATTGGTTAAGTGACTGTGCTGCTATGAAGTCTCAGTTTTTGAGCTAGGAAGTTAATTATTACTTGCCAAGTGCCCTCCACAGAATTATGCAGCATGTGCTTAACAGGAAGGGTAAGTAAACTTTTACAATATTTAACACAAGTGCTTTTTCAAACCGCAGTGCTGTCTTGCAGACGAAGCCTGCTTAACAGGAAAGATCAAGCTTTGGCAGTGGCCAACACAAACGCTTTTTGAGACAACAGCTCTCGCTGGAGAGAACGCATGTACTGCAGGCAGGTCAACAAAATATATTTCAGTAACCAAAAGTAGTTCATCATGCAAGAGCTCAGTCATAGAGGACAAGCATAACGGGAGTGTAGCTCAGGGGTAGAGCACTCGCTCCGCATGTGAGATGAGAACAAGCATGCTTTATAGACAAGTTAACAGCACCTTCAGAAGCATGGTCTCGGTCTATTTTTTTTCAAAATACGGCATTGCGTTCAAGTAATTTTGTCTTATGCACTCGCAACTCTGCATAAATGACATTTTTATTATCAATTTCCAAGTGCAACTGTTCTGTATAATGTACCACACGCATGTGATTGTGCTTTGCAGTGAATGTTTGTGTGATGCTGGAAACTAGTCAGGTGACGTTTCTTAAAACGTCACTTTTAGCCACAAGGACCTCAAAAATTTTTATTGTTCCCTAAAAAAAGCAAACCGCGCTTTACCCCGAAATTCATCAATTTGTCAAGGGTCAAATCAAATGCTATTATCAATAGGACGTGCTGCAAAAAGCATTGGACGCGTTATTTGGAGGTGCGGATTTGTTCCCCGCCCATGGCAAGTTATCTTTTCTTCAACTTTTATTTATTCAAATTTACATTACAATTATACATGTAATAACACCTCCTATAGTTTTTTTTTCTGATAGTATTTATTATTATTGTACCTAACAAAAAAACAAGCCTTTAACTTTACACATTTCTTCATTTAGCAAACCTACGTCATTTTGTGCGTATCTGTCTTGACGCCTACGTCCAGTCACTCCCGTGGTCACCTTCTTAACTTTGTTTTGACCACAATGTCAAAACATAAGAGGGTTCGTTAGGTATTACGGCTTCGTCATGATCGAAGTATATGTCGACGTTGTAACCTGTACGTCACCAAATCCTTTCCCCTGACAAGTGTCACACATATCCGTATGTTATGGGCTACGAAAAGGAAATATGCGCGACAGGTGATTGACAGTCTATAGACCTGTGCCGAGTCGCGAGAACAGGCACTGGTAACATACATGCAGGTACATTAAGGATAATCGGCGTTGACCACGTTCACCCAATGAATGCAAAGTATAAAATTAAAAATACCAGCGGAAACAGATTCCTAGGATTCTGCGTGGCTGTCAGGTACTTTAGCACAGAGCCACGACCGGATTTAAAGCTGCTACGGAAAAATACCCTGTGCAGGTGTAATTTTGCCTCAACGTGAATAGTGTATGTAGGGCTGTGCGGAGACTAGAACAGTTTGGCCGATCATTTCCAATCACTTATACTGATATCTAGACAGCCAGATGCATAAGTCATCGGCATAAATTGATATTTGTACTGCCTTGCTGACAGTCTTGAGAGCATTAGGTAAACCAGCCATGGCCACATTGAACAACATTGGAGACAGGACACTGCCCTGTGGCACTCTTCTGGTCATTTTCCTTGAGCTACTGAGCGCTGTCCCTAACTTCACCTGCATCGAGCGATCACCAAGAAGCGCCTGCACAAAGCGTAAAAGGTGCCCCGTTATTCCCATAGATGCAAGACCACTAATTATCGCACCTTGGAACACTGTAGTCGTGTGCTTTTGAAACGTCCAGGAATATTGCCAGAGTTGAAAAGTCATATGACTCGTTGGTGTTCTATGTGACTCACCAAGTCCAAGATGTTGTCCTGTACACTCAACCGTTGCCGAAACTCAGTCATACAGTGGCTGGAAGGACTTCGTGATTTGAAGGGCCTTCTGATCTTGAATCTGTTGGACTAACAATATCAGCTGAAAAGTCTCAATTTAGGTTATTCCCAGGTATCCGAAGACAAGAAACAAGGATGAAAATATAACTACCTGATGCATCAATTAAACAAGTTAAATACATGAGATTCCTTGGAGTCACACTAGACACCAGGATGAGCTGGTGACGGGCCGTAGACAAGACAATGTCAGCGCTGTCACCTCGTGTAAACATTCTTCGATGGATGGCAGGAACAAGCTGGGGGAGCCACCCAACATCAATGATAAAGGTACATGAGGCATTAATTGCCAATCGTGTGCTTTTCCAATTGCCTCTGATCTCTCCAAGTGAGTCACAGTACGAACGGCTGGCAAAACTTCGTCGTAAAGGCCTCAGAGTTGCTTTGGGAGTGCCAATGTTTGCAGCGAGCATAAAGGTGCTTCATAAAGCTCGTCTTCCGCCATTATGTCTTCTCGCTTCTCAACAACTGCTGACACAGCTTTGCCGACTAGGCGAATCGAGCCCAGGACGAACACTCGAGTACTACTCAGTCGCCTTCGTCGACGCACGGAATCGCGAGCTTTTGTGGCCCTCAACACCCTTCGCCATCTTATCATCGATTTTCCCAAACAAAGACAACTTCGACAAGACCCACCTTGGTCACATGAGGATGTCGACTGCCAGGTGACTGATTCCACGGATGCACAGCAAGCGTTCCACACCCACAGCAGAAGTACGTTCTTTGGTACTTGAATATATTGAAGAAAAGTACGCCGATCGTTTGGAAGTTTTCACTGATGGATCAGTCGACATAGTGCGCGGAGCAAGCGCTGCAGTGTTTGTGACCGCGTCTCTAAAGGCGTCCAGGGCAGCGCGACTCCAGTGCGTTGTTTGATCGACAGCATGTGAAAGTGTTTCCAATTCAGGCAGCCCTGAAGAAACTGAAGCTTTGTAGGCAGCAACAAGTCGTGCTGTTTTCGGACAGTAAGCCCGCTTTGTAGGGGCTAAAGCATGGATTGCTTTTGGATCGGTTCACTCAAAGATCACTGCGAATCCTTAAAGACCTGCATGGCATTAGTATAAACGTTAAGTTTCAATGGATTCCATCACAGCGGGTAATGAGGCGGCTGACAGACTTGCCTGGAGTGCTCTCGAGCTTACACCGACTAAGAAGGCTCCCAAAGACAATCAGCGTATCTTACGAGAGGCTGTCAATAAGCATTTTCACTCGTTATGGCTGACGCCTCACCAGCCATGTGTGACACAAGGGCTATCAAGGGAAGAGGCCCGCTTGCTTCATCGCATCCGAATGGCATCAGCACGTACACCAGCAAGGCTCCACAAGATTAGACTCCCCGCGATGCCCTGGTGCTTGAAGTGCAAGGAAAACGGTAAATAGAACACTATTTGCTTAAATGTCGTTAGCTTAGGAAGGAACCGCAAGGTTAGTTTGAGGAACTGCCACAGTTAGGCTCGCCATGTGACTGCGTGACTGATATTGTGTTTCTGCGTGGTTCCTCAATCTTCAGGAAACAGGTGTCACAACTTCTCTTGAAATTTTTGATTGCTACAGACCTCGCATATGACTGGTGATAAGTGACAATTATGTTTGGGGTATAGTGCAGCGAGGTAGAGTACCGGCTCAATAATGCAAGTGAAATAGCACAAAGGCCACCGTCTTATGCAGGATTACGTCGCGCTATGCACGATTTTTATTTTAAAAGCCTGCCCCTGCTTAGTTAAGAAACAAAGGACATTAGCTACAACTAGCAAAGAGAAAACCGGGTGGGGCAATTGCCTGCAAAATATGCAAGGCTGGATCCACCGGCTACCTACAACATCCTCAATCTCAACCTCCTCAACTATATGTAGCGCTGGTTATGTAATTTTATATTGCCACAATAAACATCGCTTATGCAATTCTGTAATACAGGCAGCATGTCGGGTTGACATCAATTGTGGTTCCATTGTCAGCGCCACTTTTATAGCAGTCCCATAAACTTTACATCCCTGTGATTTGGCAAGGTACATTCAAGCGCTGCTAGACCCCGCAGAAATACGCTAACGAGGGTTACGTATGATAATTACACTCTCATACCGTTCAGTTCACTTCATTTCAACCATAGTGACATCTGCACTCTAACCTGACTATTGACATTACGTCAAGCTAGGTACTTACCTTTGACCCTTTAACTTATCTGAACGCGAACATAGTTTGCGTGCCCGGTAAGCCTCCGATGTGTACTGTACTGCAGAATTATGTCGAGTCAACTCGTAACGCACTGCACAAAACGAAAAACCAAACAATGCAGAATATAAACGAACTGCTTCGCGTGAAATCGATTCGGACAAGCCCTGAATGTGCCAAATTTTTTACACAATAACTCTGCCTTACCGGTAACGCACGTCTTACAGGCAGTTAGCAGAATACCTTTTGTTCAGTCAAAAGGATTGCTTTTCATATAATGTGTTGTCTTACAGATAATGAAAAGGAATTTCGGGAGTCCAAACCTGCTTCACAATTGTTTCGCAGGTAAAGCTGGCTAGCTAACGAATCTTTTGGGGTAGCCAACACAACCGCTTTTTCACATAATAGCTCGATTCCTTCTCCTTCATTAACTAAAGTGATCTTAGGCGTACTGAAAATGCAAGAGATTATTTTCTCATTGATTGCTTGGTGGAAGCACACTTGTGCACAAATGCAGACAACAGTAGTTCATCCTTCTTTCTTAAAGGGTCACTAAAATTAAATAACAATTTACGACGGAGTGAAAACTCAATGTATGACAACATGTAAAACGACAATATTAACAATAACAGTGCCCTACTTACCGAGAAATTAAGGTAAATGCAGAAGAGCGTACGCGCCGCAGTAGGACATTCTTAAAACGATCCTGATGACGCCACCCAGACCGCCTACAATTAATCACTAGAAATCAATATAGCTGCACTAAATAAAGAACCTTCCGTGCATCAAGAGACGCAATAAAATGCTGCTTGTTCGTTTCTGCTTGATTCATAGAAAAAAACACAACCACGCTCGTTATAATGGGGAATGGCGCGAGTGGTTCAAAAATTCAATTTTTGTGTAGTGAAGCTGGACAGGTGGTGTCATCTAGCGGGGCACAGTTGAACCAAAAAACGTCTGCGATCTCGGAGCATGACGGGAAATCGATCAGTGGCCGTTGTTGCTGCTGTGGCTCCCACTACTTTTGGTCTGCTGTTACTGGCGCAGTAGAGCCGGGCAACGTTGTGCACGGCAACAGCGACGTGAGTCAGTTCAGTCTGTGTGCTTGTTGAGCCGGGTAATTTGAAGTGCACTAATCCGATGGGGACCACTTACACGTGGTTTTATTTCAAAATCCGGCCTTTCTCGGCACAAAAGTAACACTACGTTGTTTCTGGACGCTATTTAAACAATCAACGTCCACTAAATAGTTGCCTTTAGTGTCCTTTTAAAGTAAAAGCAGCAACAGCTTATTGAGAAAAAAAAACTGGCATTTCATTCAGAAGAATGGCGCTTCAGTTCCTGTATTCACTAAAATGCTGCGGAACATGTGCATTTGCGCAAGCGAGTGTGGAGAGAAAATGAACAGCTGCTCGCAATCAGCAATGTTTCGTGAGGACCAGGGGCATCATCATCAAGCGGCATTTTCCTTACTCTAGTAGCCTTTGTATTTTGCATACACATTATTTATGCAGGCTTTTGGTTAGCACTTTCAGTTCACTTTAGTAATAGGTACAAAAAAAAATTTCCGGGAGGGTAATACTTCCTGAAGAAAAATATTCACTACGAATGTTGTCGAACATACTCAGCACACAAAGAGGGTGATTTGTTCATTCTATTGAGCGCTTTTTCCTGAAACGGTGCTGTTTCGTTGCACCGAGCGCCATTGATTTCGGTAGTTTACTTATTTGCGTCAGCGTAGTGCTACCCTACCTCTAAACAGAACAGCCGCCGATGTTGTTACAAGACTAGTGTCAAAGCGTAATGAATGAATGACACAATCAGACTCAACACCATTTTTTACTTTGTACTCTTTACTACCAAAAGAATCTGCATTATATTGCGATCAAGATTCATATCTAGGCATCGTATGCCGGCACCGGCACATTGGTCATTCAAACCACCTGTCACGCTGCGATATAGACGTCTCATAGAGCTCTTTCTTCGAAAATGTATCAAAGAGTTTCATCGTACGGAACGCGAAAGACACCTTCCAGGAGAGCAAGCAATGTCTAGATCGATTTCGCCTCATGTATGAGTCACACGAAGGAGGCGACCGCAAACACGGGCCCGCTCCCTCGGAATCCAGAGTGAAAGCGTCGGACGTGTTTCTGAGTGGGTGCTACTGTCGCCTGCTTTACTGATCGCGAAGGCCTGTCTGCCCTCGGATCAAACGCAGCAAAACATTGAAGCGAGAAAAAGTGCAAAACACGCAACCGCGAAAATAGCTAGCTTCGATCTATCATACTACATTTGTGGTATGTGATATTTTCGTTACTGTATGATCTATGAATCCGGCGTTTGCTGCTGTATTTACTTGTGGATCCGTTGCGCTGGACTGAGCGCGGTTGACTGGCAGCAGGAGTGCCGATATCGCTATGCAAGCGGTGCTATACATCATGCCATCAGATAAATGAATCGAGAATGCTTGTAAATGTTAAGGTTTATCTAATTTCGTTTTGCTGTACCCAAGGCAGGTTAACCAACACAATAATGGTAGACTTACTGATATAATTGTGGTTGTAACAGTGTTCAAGTGAGATCAAAAGACAATTTAGGCAAATTGATGAGATCTGTGATTGTTCATTTCGCGATGTTATAGTGCCGGTGCACAAGGTGAACACTGCTTCGTTTTGCTGTGCTTTGTTGACAGCACTCTGTACACCAATGATTTCTCATTTTGACGAATCGGTAGGCACTTGCTGTTGTCCGGTGGTCGGCAATCAAATGGTAATCACAGCTGAGATGAAAGTTATTGTCAGAAACCTGCCTTGTCGCATCCTTGCATCTATTCATTGTGTTTCTATCTCTACACAGTGGTGAGGTTCTGATTTCTGTAGGCTGTTGTGAATCTTTCTTACACCGAAGGTAAAAACACGCGTACCTGGTTAATAAAAAAATTGGCAGATCCCACGTAGAGTGGAAATCTATGATATGCTAAGCACGAATGAGAAATGGTGATATGCCACCTTAAAATCAGCCCAACGTTACGAGGTGGAGGTAAATGATGCCGTACATGACTTCCGTGTCCTGATTACCATGTTCGTATGTGTCATTTACCTTCGTCTTCTGTTCACGTCACGTGTCACCAAATTTGGTATATGTGGAGCTAGCGAAACGGCTGCTAGCACGCTATGAGCATGGTATGTTGTCACGTTTTTACATAAGACGCGTGTCAGGATTATCATTGTTGCACCAGCTATATATTTCATCATCCATTGATGTCACGTAACACCAAGTTTGGGATATGTCGAGCTAGCGAAACTGCCGCGAGCTCATCATGAAGGGCCCAATATACTCTAATGTAGCTTTGACATGCACGCACGCTGGGCGCAGCGACGCTACGTTAGCAAAACGCGAGCACTCTATAGTCTGACGCCAGGCGCGACCAGCATCCGTCGGCGCGGCCCGACGGCAACCAGCGCGAAATACGACTTGCTGCATTTCGCACCGATGCGTTACCAAGACAACACTGCGTCACCCTCTTTTTGTGACGGAGGGACGCCGGACGTGCTGAAACGCGCATGCGTCAGAGCAACGCGGCGCGGCGAGCGCCTCCGAGTATATGACAGGACCAGCGCCTGGCATGGCAACGCCGGCGTGACACGACGAAATGAACGCCAGACACGCACCACGTCACGTCGAAACGTATTGGCACCTTCACTGTGGCATGTTGTCGAGTTCTAACATGACACGTATCTCATGATTATCATGTTTGCACCAGTCGCATACCTTCGTCCTCCATTGGCGTCACGTGATACTCAATTTGGCATATGTGAAGCTAGTGAAAGAGCCGCGAGCGCGTCATGAGCGTGGCATGTAGTCATGTTGATATATGACACGCATCTCATGATTATCATGTTTGCACCAGTCACAGAACATTCGTCACCCATTTTCATACTGTAGTACCAAATTTGGTGTATGTGACGAATAGCGAAACTGCCGTGAGTGATCATGACCGTGGTATGTAGTCATGCTGTTAAATGACACGCATGTCATGAATTTCATGTTAGGGTCTGTTGCTTGTGTTAGCCATGCAATTATGCCATACCATACCAATTTTGCAACATGTCATAAGAACGAAACCACCGCTAGAGCTGCAGGACCATGAAATGTAATTCATGACATTCATGACATATATATCATGTTTTTAATGTTATGACTAGTCAAATATGTTCTTCATACAGTCATGTTATGCCATACCAAGTTTGGTATCGACACCATTATCGAAACGGCGAGGAGAGCTAAAAGTCGTAGGCGGATAGATAGATAGATAGATAGATAGATAGATAGATAGATAGATAGATAGATAGATAGATAGATAGATAGATAGATAGATAGATAGATAGATAGATAGATAGATAGATAGATAGATAGATAGATAGATAGATAGATACCCTCAAAGTCACCGAAGTTTGCTAAGAAACGCTTCGCATTTAAAAATTATGTCAAGCTTGTACACAGGTGTACCATGCGTTAATGTCGCCGAGTAATCTGAGTTTGATATTAAAAGAACTAGAAACATTCACTTTCTTGTGCAGTGAACAATGTGCGGAAGTAACAAGGTAGAAAGGTTACTACTATGTATTTCTGGGATAAAATATGCACGTGCAAATAGTTTTCGCAAGCGTTCCAGAAATACAATCCGTGCATGAAATGTTTGTCGAGAAGATGCTGCACGTTAACAGCCATGCGATCGCATGCGTGTCGTTTGCGTCACAGTGGAGCCCATTTTATGTCGAACAAAGCTTTCCTGCATTAAAAAGTGCTACATTTTGTATCTTAACACGACAGGTTTGAGGAAGCTAAGTCCTCCGCCAGCTTTTAAATACTAAACTTTTTTCCTGATATGAGCCCAGTTTTGCTTGAGCAGGACAGGAGGAACTCTCTATGTTGGCGTCTGTGCGAAGGTGTGCCTTTATTCAATACCGTGTTAATCAATGCTAATTTGCAGCGGCAATACATAATTACTCAATACAATATCTTGTCAAATTGAGAAGTCGCACACGATCACAGTATTCACACAATCTTCAGACACACATCTTGTGCTGTCTTGCACAAAGGGCTCATTCGACGGGTCTTCTTCACACCTGAACATAAAAAGTGCGCGCTTGCTTGCTGGGTAATTCCGGGCTCTGGCTGCTTCCGTTAGCAAACCGTTCCAAAATTGGTGTCCTCAGTGCAGTCGACAGCTATTTCAGTGCTGCTTGCATTTCATGAAACTGAAGTTAATCATCACAGTTACGCCATAGTAAAGAGCACCCGCAGTTGGACCCGCCTATTACATATAGACAGCGGCACTTTTTACTCTGTACCCGTCTATAGGTGAAGTTATTGTTCCTTTTATAGGTGTGTTTATTATCACTAGCCTATAGCTGTTAGAGATGTTTTTTTACTTCTGTTGACGTTACGTTTGCATTTGCCATCGGCTTCGATAAAATTAGTCCACAAGTGATGGTTCATTGGGATTGGGACCGAAGCTGTAGGATCCCAACAGCTTCGGTGCCCTCTTAGTCGCCTTATTATAATCTCAGGCCGTGTGGCGTGGCTGTGCCGCAGTTAATATAGAAGCCAAATACAGAAAGTGGGCAGAGGTCTTGCAGAGGCCACCAATCGCAGAGGCCGTGTATAAATACCCATGGTCGGCCCGTATACTACGCCAGGTACTGAAGCACTTGCACCAGTGCACAAGCAAACCGTCAGTTTTTTTAGGCCCACTGATACATCATTTTTTTTAAATACTGACAGATCATCGACCATTGTTTTCATTAAACTAACTCTCGAATTTCATACGCATTCATTGCGAGGCCTAATCTGAACAATTATGTTATTTGCTAAAGTGCTAAAAACGTTACCTTCTTGCGTACTGGACTTTCTCGCTTCTGGCCTCTAAATAGGTGAAGTAATTTTATTGAGATATTCGACATGTATGTTCAGGCTCTCAAGACACATTCCGGGTAATAATTTCGCACAGGCTTACGCTGATCCTAATCCCAGCAGAATCCTGACTCTCATAGTCGAAAGTATCAGAACATTCGACTAAGCAGTTGTTTCTCATGGCACTTGAAATCTCTCCAAATAATTTTGCTCCATACTATAGTAAAATTCCTAATGCTAGGTCTTTGTTTTCTTTCTTTTTGCAAACTTTCTCACTTTTTCGCTTGAATAAGATGAGCGAGAAACTCCATCAAATATACGTAATGTCATTTGCCACGTTTTTCTTGCACACGTAAATGTCTCTTTTACGTTTCACAAATTCTTGATATTCTTTGACGGTCATTCTCAATTTTGTATGCATGAACGACGTGACGTCAGATGCACGCACCGAAAAGATGGTAACATTAAATTTTACTTTATTTAGCTGCTAGTGACACCTGATATTGAAGCCTCTTTCAGCATGGTCTTAGATGGTTTTTAAAAATGAGCGGACTTTGACGTAGCGCGAGCATGATTTTATTACTAGATTTTACGTTGAACACGGCCCATCTCCGTGCTTTATGCTTTGCCAGACTGGAGAATCAATATCTTGTTTTTTCTTATTATTAGTTAAGTCGCCATGGTAGAAAAAAACGAATCAGTGCCTTACGAATTGGTTCATCATTAAAAAATAGCATGATTTTTAAAAATGTTCAAGTAGTCTCAAGTTTCTCCAGTTTTGAATGATTTTTTTTTCGCAAGTAACTTCAGGCGTTCCTAACTTTCAGCCACTGGTTGTGCTCAGTTAACTAACACGTTGAGAAGCTCTACTATTCAGAAGTTGTACATACTTAGTTCCCTCAGGCGGCGTGCCTTTTTTGTTTTTATTGCTTTACTTCAATGAGTAGCCTTTGCAATTATGTTACCAGCATACTTCTTTACTTATAATTGTTTTATTCCTTATTATGGAGAAGCTTTGATAGACAAGTAAAAATAATTAAAGGCGCTTCCAGCCTGACTATGTTGCTATTCTTACGCGTACATGTATAAGTAAAAAGACAAATTTTAAAAAGAAGTTGTGCTCTTGTAAGTTATGCAGACCGGAAAGGCACATGCTGTAAATGTGCCTACATTTTTGAAATACCTTTTTATTTTTATCATGCTCAGGCAGGTATTCAGTTCTTCTTTTGTAACGAGTAGAACCACAGCTGATGCAAAACTTTAAATTGAAGTTATCTCCCAAGTTAGTTTTGCTACAGCACTTTCGCTACAGTTATGATGATTGCACATCATTTCTGAACAACTTGCTTTGATATTAGGGGATAAAAAGTGAATGAGTTTTCCGCACATTCTTCACAACCCTTCATCAATTATTTCTTTTTACTGTCGCGCAGCTAGTAGCAAAGTCACCTGGTTTTAAAAAGTTTGTCTTTTACGGTACAAATATCTCCACCTAAGCAGAAAAAAAATCGACGTCGTGTGTGCCACAAGAACGCTCGGATCAATGCCACTTCCGTAGAGAGACGCAATCTATTGTGAGTCTCAATGCAAATATAAGCTAGAAACTTTCGAGAACACATCTCACACAAGTAAATAATTGTGCACTGCGCAGAGCTAAGGAAAGTACAGCACAAAAAAAACCAAAACAAAATGAACGTAAACTATTCGTTGATTCATTCCCTACAACGTGTTACCATTTTGCTGCTTCCGCTTTGATATTTCCGTCTTTCATGCGTGTGTTTCGTGTGCATTATGTGAACTGTGTCTGCTTGTATATCTACATGCACACACACTGGCGCGCGTGCCCAAGCAAAGTCGCCCACGTACACACACGAAAGTTTCTTGGCTCATAAGTTTTAAGCCGGTGCTGAAGCTGCACGAATCGCCAGCAATTTGTAACAGCAACTGATAAAAAATTAAAAATGCTTCCCCAGTCTTATGCGGAGACTAAATTCGTCTATAAAGATAGTGGTTATAGCCGGGTAGGTCTTGCAATGACAAAATGAGCAAGATTTTGACGTTCTTCCAAAGAAATGCTCCTTCTGCGAAATGGCGGTAGAACGGGACTAAAAAAACAAAAACTACGCACATATTCTTATCTCGTGAAAATATAGCTGACGGCTGAAAAGTAACATCGTTCCGGCTCCATTAAGGAAACATTCGCTCGCGCGCTTCTTAAAAAATGCTGACGTCTTGCCGTCGTTCAACTCCCGTTCCGGCGTGAGGATCAGTGGAACGTCGACGAGGTACTTTTGTGTGACTACACGTCGAAATCCTAATGAAGCAGTGCGAAACTGCATGCTGTGCTTAACCACAATTGTGAAAGAGACTGAAAGTGTTTGGAATGTGGTTGTGAGTGCTCGCTTTCAAAGGAACAGGGGCTGTTGGAACGGGGTTGTTGTGAGCCAAATGATAGAGATCAAGAATGTTTTGCCTAGACTTGTAAGATGCCTGCGTATAAGACGAAGCTGGGCTGGTTCCTCGGAGAAAATATTGGAGAAACACACGTCTTTTGGTGTAAACCAAAGGGCGTTGTGATTTCGTGCATTTTTAGGTAACAGTTGTTTTTGCTTGCGTTGTGGTGTACTTGATCCATTTGATTAATTGCGACTGTCCTCTCAAACTTGTCTGTTATTCGCCAGAAATTTGCTGCTCTAGAAAAAAACCCTTGGGGACTATAGCGTCACTTACTAAACTAAAAACTAAAGTAGTTTTCGCTTCACAGAGGATATTTTGAATCTATGAAAAGACAGCGCGACAGTACAGCTACCGCAGCAGTCATACACGCCACGCAAAACAGAAAAAAGAGAGACAGAGAAGAAGGCACTGCAAGTTTCATACAACATGCAGCTGTGCCATACAGTGCATGTGAGTAAAAACAAACACATTGTTTATGTTGCTTCAAGAAGCAGAAACATCGTTTGTTTGAGGCCAGGTAACAGTAATCCTTGCAAGTTTTCAAGAACAGGTAATCGTGTACCATGTTGCGGAGGCCAGTATCAAAAGACTGAGCTTGGACACAAACACAACTTCAAGATTTGAACTCAGTCGATCCTAGCAACTGTCTGTTACTTTAGGTGCAGCTCATAAGCTGCGGTAATAAACAGAAAAACACAAGGCCGGCGTGGAAGGCCAGCAGAGACACAGCAAAAGTTAGAACAGCAGCCTTTCAGAGCCTTTCTAAACACTCATACGGCAACTGCTGCTAGCACACTTGCTTGATGCCTACTACGGCCTTAAGAATAAAAATTTTGGGGTAGGGGGCCGGCAATCGCTACGCTAATTTTTGTCGTTCTTCTGAGAAGCGTGGTATCCGCTAAACTATTGCGAGGAATTTTGTGCCAATTGTTCATGCAGTGGCTGACAACAATGAGGAATAATGCCTGAAGTCGGTATGCGCCGCAGTTAATAGCTGAATAAAAACAAGCTTTTATATAGGATTGGAGCATTGGACAACACAATAATTACGCTATTTGCATTAAGCGACGACTGGTTGTTCTTTCACTGTTTTAAAACGCTTTATAAATTGTATTAATGCGATTGCTGTCCCGACATCAAGGCTGCCTAAGGCAAGTTTGCCAACAAGTCCCAAGCACCGGCAGAGAGTTAATGGACATAGGCCAATATTGTTGTGTAATGTTGACAACACAATAATCGCGAAATCACTGGCCAATCGGCTACAAACAGTAATCTCTAAATGTGTAGGTAACCACCAAACATGTTCAGTTCGAGGTCGCTCTATACAGACAAACATACATATAGCACGTTCAGTCCTTAAGTGTATTGATGTTAGCATGAACCTAGTAGCCCTCCTACAGGTAGACCTTGCAAAAGCTTTTGATAAGGTACAGCGTGCTTTTTTCTGTTCTGGAAACTAAGACACCTGCAGTTGGGCGATGTAGTGTACAATAGTATTTCACTCTGTTATAAGAAGTGCACAACAAATATAATTGTACAACGGACTCTTTCAATACAATAGAGTTGAATTCATCTGTACGTCAGGGATGTCCGCCCTCGCCTTTGCTCTTTGCATTTTGTCTAGAAGCATTAGGTTTAAGTGTGCCTCTAAATTCTAGCATAAGAGGATACCGATATGACTCCGAGGAAGTTAGAGATTCTCGCTTATGCAGATGACATTGCCTTCTTTTACGTTGATAAACCAAGCGTTCAAGAAGCAGTCAACACTACTTTACGTTTCTGTGAAGTCGCATGCGCCAGCGTTAATTTTGATAAAAGTAGAGGATTCTGGCTAGGCATGTGGGCCCAAACTCCTTCGGTCTTCTCATATATCCATTGAAATGCGACTCCTATGAGGTATCTTGGTGCGCCTCTTGATAACTATTATAACAGCGGACCACACTGGACCGCTGCGATTACTACGATCCGCCGAAAGGTGGAAACATCGAACGTACGAGAGCTTTCAATGTTTTTTTTTGCGAGAGCTAAAGCGTGCAACATATTTCTTGCATTGAAGCTTATTTATGTCCGGAAGGTTTAGCACTGCTCTCGTGTGTACATTCAAGCCTTTCATGGGATATTTGCCTGCTTTATTTGGAGCTCTTTTAGGGAGACCATGAGAAGAGGCAACCTTTTTCTTCCGCTTGAAAAGGGTTGCATCGGCCAGGTGGATTGCGACAGTTGATGTCGCAATTTTTTCTACCTCAACGATGTGTACCACCCCCTTATTTTAGTGGTCTTTCGAAACCGTCTGTGTTAACATTTTCTTTATGTCGCAACAGGCCAAGGAATCGCTATCGTGGGGATTTGTAAAAGAAATTGTTGATATTGTGAATTTTTGAAAGCTAGATTTCGTTTGGAGTATTCCTATAGTATTGACAGAACAAAATTGCCCGCAGCGCTTGTCAGTAGCCTTTTTCCTGACCCGTTTATTGAATTCCGTCTTCGCTTTTGTCTGGTCATGATTTATTATTTCGTGTACGTAGAACGTGCATATCGCCCTCCGCGAAAACAATTTTCTTCAAACTGCACATTTCCACTCTGCTAGTGAAAACGTGGCTGAATGAGAAATCAATATACGTACCCTGGACAGTGAATTGTAGACTCTGCAACCAACCCGAGATGATAGAGCATTGTTTCATTCATTGTCGTGGCGCATTTTATTTTTGATACATTCTAAAAAGAAACACCAGAAAAGAACTTCCAATCACACTTCATGGTACTTGGTTCCTGCCTTTCAAAAAAAGCCATACCGATAATACTCAATATGATTTGTTTACATTGTTGGGATATTATTCACTATGGAGAAGTCGCATGATCGATAGACACGCCGAGCCACCACGGTCGACGAGATCGGTTTTCCGAGAAGCAGCTGCTCAAGTGCGCAGTGTTGTGGAGACTTTTGAACCCGTTCCGCAGTGGCTTCCCCTTCTGGATGTTTGTGCGTGTTTACCTGACTTCTGATGAAGTATGCTGTGCATAGCTCACAACTACTATTGAAGATTTCATGCCTTAAAGAAACAAACAACCGGCTGGCTCAGTGGCCGATTACCGGGCTGGCACCCAGCGGACCCGGGTTCGAGCCTTGCTGCGTTATTGGTGCTAGGTGTTTTTTGCTAATTTCGCGCGATGTGATTACGGACCCTGGGAGTGGCGGACAATTAAATAATGTGCTGCATGAAACCCGAGTTGTAATCTCATAAAATTTTTCGCTGTAAAATTACATTACTTGGGCATGCAATAGCTCCGCATGTGAATCCTACTGCGTTAGGACAAGTTTTAGGCAGAAAAAAAGAAAGTTGTGACAAAATAACCTAAAAAATAAAACGTTTAAACAGGGGTGTTTTCTCTATTGTCGAGTCATTGAATCTTTGAGTCTCGCCTGATATGCTGTGACGTTTCGAATTTCGGACGCCTACGCAAAGTAAGCTGATGCACTTCCTGGAATGGTTTATCGGTGTCACAACCTGAGTGTTCTTTTCCTTACGTTTCATTTAGTCTTTCATCGCATACCTCAAATCCCAGATGCTTAACTGTGGAGTAAAGAACTTTTCACTCCAGCAGGCCATGCATGAGAAACCAGCGTTTCTTTATGCTTCGCAAACAACCTTACCCTTCACGCAGTGACTCTGAGTACTTTGCTTTGGTTGTCAAGTCGCGGCAGGCAAAAACATCTTTAACGCTGTACAATAGCTCCCACTCACATCATCTGCTATTATTTTTTCAGCGCTACTTTTTTCCTTGAAGAATAGCCTTGCTTAGTTTTTTTTATGTCCAACAAGCATACATGCTTGAGACATACATGCTTGAGGCACGTGGACGACCTTAGAAAGAAGCATGATAAGGCTATAATGTTCGTTGCATGCATGTCTGGAAACTCCGGGCAAAAAGACTGAGTACACTCGTTAGAGAGTAGTGATATACGGTAAAATGTTAAGAAGCAGTGAAAGCAGCCCTCTATGGTGGCAAGTAAGTTGTACAGCCACAATATGAAGCAGTGTTTGGTGCACTCTTAGCTGTTATATAAGCAGAACAATACTTCTTGAGTGAGTGTTACAATAAACAAAAAAATTTATTGAGTCATGTTTATGATATAAAGAGAAGAGATTACTGTATTTTTAGTGATTTAAAACTTATGAAAGGATCACTGTAACCTATGACTAGAGCTCCGTGTTTTAGGGTGAATGCTAAATCATCCGATACACGCTTATCATTAAAAATGTTGACTATTAGGAGTTATATACTTACCTACAATTTTAAAAGGCCGTTAAAGCCGAGAGTCATGAATCGAATGAACCGAACCTCCGTCAGCGATAGAAACCTCATAAAGTATGCTTTTGTATATTAAAACAAGCTTTAGGTTGTAATATGAACAAACATATACGTGTTTTCTATTGTAGTATTTGTGCTTATAGCTATAAGCGTTTGTGGGTTAAAACCTTCGAG
>NW_023611972.1:0-74344 GCF_013339725.1 Rhipicephalus microplus | reverse complement strand
TCAACAAATTCTATTATTTCTCTCCCCCCTTTTTTCTTTTTTACATTGCGCCAAATAGTTTCACAGTCAAAACACAGTAATCATATTCCCCTAGCCTAGAAAACCTAAAGGTATTGACTTGCATTACCCACTGGCTTCTTGGCCAATCCCCCTAGTGGGTGAGAGCCACAAAAGAAAGGAACAAACAAACAAACAAACCAAATACGTCAGGCTTCGTTCTGCATTTGTTTCACGTGTCAACGTTACTGGGGCTGTATTCTTAGGCCAACTGGACCATATTACGACCAACATGGGGAAGTGCAGAACACAGAAGACGAGGAAGCGCAAGTTTGCTGGAAATCGCTACACAACGACGAGGCTGCCTACTGGCACAGACGCCGGTATTTCGCCGGTAAATACAACCTTCGTGTTTAAAAGTCTTCGTTAATCTCTAACAACAGCCACAAGGGGGACGCACAATGTTTGTCGGAATTTTCGTTCTTTGCCTTAGTCAGGCTACGTCACTTATTATTTAGCTGATACACTGCAATGATTCAACTTTCAGGAGAATTTCGTATAACGATTACACCTCAGATATTCAACAAATTCTATTATTTCTCTCCCCCCTTTTTTACTTTTTCTTACATAGCGCCAAAATAGTTTCACAGTCAAAACACAGTAATCATATTCCCCTAGCCTAGAAAACCTAAAGGTATTGACTTGCATTAACCACTGGCTTCTTGGCCAATCCCCCTAGTGGGTGAGAGCCACAAAAGAAAGGAACAAACAAACAAACAAACAAATACGTCAGGCTTCGTTCTGCATTTGTTTCACGTGTCAACGTTACTGAGGCTGTATCCTTAGGCCACTGGACCATATTACGACCAACATGGGGAAGTGCAGAACACAGAAGACGAGGAAGCGCAAGTTTGCTGGAAATCGCTACACAACGACGAGGCTGCCTACTGGCACAGACGCCGGTATTTCGCCGGTAAATACAACTTGTGTTTAAAAGTCTTCGTTAATCTCTAACAACAGCCAACAAGGGGGACGTACAATGCTTGTCGGGAATTTTCGTTCTTTGCCTTAGTCAGGCTACGTCACTTAATTATTTAGCTGATGCACTGCAATGATTCAACTTTCAGGAGAATTTCATCTAAAGATTACACCTCAGATATTCAACAAATTCTATTATTTCTCTCCCCCCTTTTTTTCTTTTTTTACATTGCGCCAAATAGTTTCACAGTCAAAACACAGTAATCATATTCCCCTAGCCTAGAAAACCTAAAAGTAGTGACTTGCATGACCACTGGCTTCTTGGCCAATCCCCCTAAGGGTGAGAGCCACAAAAGAAGGAACAAAAACAACAAACAAACAAACAAATACGTCAGGCTTCGTTCTGCATTTGTTTCACGTGTCAACGTTACTGGGGCTGTATTCTTAGGCCAACTGGACCATATTACGACCAACATGGGGAAGTGCAGAACACAGAAGACGAGGAAGCGCAAGTTTGCTGGAAATCGCTACACAACGACGAGGCTGCCTACTGGCACAGACGCCGGTATTTCGCCGGTAAATACAACCTCGTGTTTAAAAGTCTTCGTTAATCTCTAACAACAGCCACAAGGGGGACGCACAATGTTTGTCGGAATTTTCGTTCTTTGCCTTAGTCAGGCTACGTCACTTATTATTTAGCTGATACACTGCAATGATTCAACTTTCAGGATAATTTCGTATAACGATTACACCTCAGATATTCAACAAATTCTATTATTTCTCTCCCCCCTTTTTTTCTTTTTTTACATTGCGCCAAATAGTTTCACAGTCAAAACACAGTAATCATATTCCACTAGCCTAGAAAACCTAAAGTATTGACTTGCATTAACCACTGGCTTCTTGGCCAATCCCCCTAGTGGGTGAGAGCCACAAAAGAAAGGAACAAACAAACAACAAACAAACAAATACGTCAGGCTTCGTTCTGCATTTGTTTCACGTGTCAACGTTACTGGGGCTGTATTCTTAGGCCAACTGGACCATATTACGACCAACATGGGGAAGTGCAGAACACAGAAGACGAGGAAGCGCAAGTTTGCTGGAAATCGCTACACAACGACGAGGCTGCCTACTGGCACAGACGCCGGTATTTCGCCGGTAAATACAACCTCGTGTTTAAAAGTCTTCGTTAATCTCTAACAACAGCCACAAGGGGGACGCACAATGTTTGTCGGAATTTTCGTTCTTTGCCTTAGTCAGGCTACGTCACTTATTATTTAGCTGATACACTGCAATGATTCAACTTTCAGGAGAATTTCATATGAATATTACACCTCAGATATTCAACAAATTCTATTATTTCTCTCCCCCCTTTTTTTCTTTTTCTTACATAGCGCCAAAATAGTTTCACAGTCAAAACACAGTAATCATATTCCC
Source organism: Rhipicephalus microplus (assembly GCF_013339725.1). Classification (NCBI taxonomy): domain Eukaryota; kingdom Metazoa; phylum Arthropoda; class Arachnida; order Ixodida; family Ixodidae; genus Rhipicephalus; species Rhipicephalus microplus. Next base: position 71,935 of record NW_023611972.1, on the reverse strand, counting down.
CTAGCCTAGAAAACCTAAAGGTATTGACTTGCATTAACCACTGGCTTCTTGGCCAATCCCCCTAGGGGTGAGAGCCACAAAAGAAAGGAACAAACAAACAAACAAACAAACAAATACGTCAGGCTTCGTTCTGCATTTGTTTCACGTGTCAACGTTACTGGGGCTGTATTCTTAGGCCAACTGGACCATAATACGACCAACATGGGGAAGTGCAGAACACAGAAGACGAGGAAGCGCAAGTTTGCTGGAAATCGCTACACAACGACGAGGCTGCCTACTGGCACAGACGCCGTATTTCGCCGGTAAATACAACCTCGTGTTTAAAAGTCTTCCTTAATCTCTAACAACAGCCACAAGGGGGACGCACAATGCTTGTCGGAATTTTCGTTCTTTGCCTTAGTCAGGCTACGTCACTTAATATTTAGCTGATACACTGCAATGATTCAACTTTCAGGAGAATTTCATATAAATATTACACCTCAGATATTCAACAAATTCTATTATTTCTCTCCCCCTTTTTTTTTCTTTTTTTACATTGCGCCAAATAGTTTCACAGTCAAAACACAGTAATCATATTCCCCTAGCCTAGAAAACCTAAAGGTATTGACTTTCATTAATCACTGGCTTCTTGGCCAATCCCCCTAGTGGGTGAGAGCCACAAAAGAAAGGAACAAACAAACAAACAAACAAATACGTCAGGCTTCGTTCTGCATTTGTTTCACGTGTCAACGTTACTGGGGCTGTATCCTTAGGCCACCTGGACCATATTACGACCAACATGGGGAAGTGCAGAACACAGAAGACGAGGAAGCGCAAGTTTGCTGGAAATCGCTACACAACGACGAGGCTGCCTACTGGCACAGACGCCGGTATTTCGCCGGTAAATACAACCTCGTGTTTAAAAGTCTTCGTTAATCTCTAACAACAGCCACAAGGGGGACGCACAATGTTGTCGGAATTTTCGTTCTTTGCCTTAGTCAGGCTACGTCACTTATTATTTAGCTGATACACTGCAATGATTCAACTTTCAGGAGAATTTCGTATAACGATTACACCTCAGATATTCAACAAATTCTATTATTTCTCTCCCCCCTTTTTTCTTTTTCTTACATAGCGCCAAATAGTTTCACAGTCAAAACACAGTAATCATATTCCCCTAGCCTAGAAAACCTAAAGGTATTGACTTGCATTAACCACTGGCTTCTTGGCCAATCCCCCTAGTGGGTGAGAGCCACAAAAGAAAGGAACAAACAAACAAACAAACAAATACGTCAGGCTTCGTTCTGCATTTGTTTCACGTGTCAACGTTACTGGGGCTGTATTCCTTAGGCCACCTGGACCATATTACGACCAACATGGGGAAGTGCAGAACACAGAAGACGAGGAAGCGCAAGTTTGCTGGAAATCGCTACACAACGACGAGGCTGCCTACTGGCACAGACGCCGGTATTTCGCCGGTAAATACAACTTTGTGTTTAAAAGTCTTCGTTAATCTCTAACAGCCACAAGGGGGACGTACAATGCTTGTCGGAATTTTCGTTCTTTGCCTTAGTCAGGCTACGTCAGTTATTATTTAGCTGATACACTGCAATGATTCAACTTTCAGGAGAATTTCTTTAAATATTACACCTCAGATATTCAACAAATTCTATTATTTCTCTCCCCCCTTTTTTTTCTTTTTTTACATTGCGCCAAAATAATTTCACAGTCAAAACACAGTAATCATATTCCCCTAGCCTAGAAAACCTAAAGGTATTGACTTGCATTAACCACTGGCTTCTTGGCCAATCCCCCTAGTGGGTGAGAGCCACAAAAGAAAGGAACAAACAAACAAACAAACAAATACGTCAGGCTTCGTTCTGCATTTGTTTCACGTGTCAACGTTACTGGGGCTGTATCCTTAGGCCACCTGGACCATATTACGACCAACATGGGGAAGTGCAGAACACAGAAGACGAGGAAGCGCAAGTTTGCTGGAAATCGCTACACAACGACGAGGCTGCCTACTGGCACAGACGCCGGTATTTCGCCGGTAAATACAACCTTTGTGTTTAAAAGTCTTCGTTAATCTCTAACAACAGCCACAAGGGGGACGCACAATGTTTGTCGGAATTTTCGTTCTTTGCCTTAGTCAGGCTACGTCACTTATTATTAGCTGATACACTGCAATGATTCAACTTTCAGGAGAATTTCTATTAACGATTACACCTCAGATATTCAACAAATTCTATTATTTCTCTCCCCCCTTTTTTTTCTTTTTTTACATTGCGCCAAAATAATTTCACAGTCAAAACACAGTAATCATATTCCCCTAGCCTAGAAAACCTAAAGGTATTGACTTGCATTAACCACTGGCTTCTTGGCCAATCCCCCTAAGTGGGTGAGAGCCACAAAAGAAAGGAACAAAACAAACAAACAACAAACAAATACGTCAGGCTTCGTTCTGCATTTGTTTCACGTGTCAACGTTACTGGGGCTGTATCCTTAGGCCACCTGGACCATATTACGACCAACATGGGGAAGTGCAGAACACAGAAGACGAGGAAGCGCAAGTTTGCTGGAAATTGCTACACAACGACGAGGCTGCCTACTGGCACAGACGCCGGTATTTCGCCGGTAAATACAACCTCGTGTTTAAAAGTCTTCGTTAATCTCTAACAACAGCCACAAGGGGGACGCACAATGTTGTCGGAATTTTCGTTCTTTGCCTTAGTCAGGCTACGTCACTTATTATTTAGCTGATACACTGCAATGATTCAACTTTCAGGAGAATTTCGTATAACGATTACACCTCAGATATTCAACAAATTCTATTATTTCTCTCCCCCCTTTTTTTCTTTTTTACATTGCGCCAAATAGTTTCACAGTCAAAACACAGTAATCATATTCCCCTAGCCTAGAAAACCTAAAGGTATTGACTTGCATTAACCACTGGCTTCTTGGCCAATCCCCCTAGTGGGTGAGAGCCACAAAAGAAAGGAACAAACAAACAACAAACAAACAAATACGTCAGGCTTCGTTCTGCATTTGTTTCACGTGTCAACGTTACTGAGGCTGTATCCTTAGGCCACCTGGACCATATTACGACCAACATGGGGAAGTGCAGAACACAGAAGACGAGGAAGCGCAAGTTTGCTGGAAATCGCTACACAACGACGAGGCTGCCTACTGGCACAGACGCCGGTATTTCGCCGGTAAATACAACTTTGTGTTTAAAAGTCTTCGTTAATCTCTAACAAGACACACGGGGGACGTACAATGTTTGTGGGAATTTTTGTTCTTTGCCTTAGTCAGGCTACGTCACTTATTATTTAGCTGATGCACTGCAATGATTCAACTTTCAGGAGAATTTCATCTAACGATTACACCTCAGATATTCAACAAATTCTATTATTTCTCTCCCCCCTTTTTTTCTTTTTTTACATTGCGCCAAATAGTTTCACAGTCAAAACACAGTAATCATATTCCCCTAGCCTAGAAAACCTAAAGGTATTGACTTGCATTAACCACTGGCTTCTTGGCCAATCCCCCTAGTGGGTGAGAGCCACAAAAGAAAGGAACAAACAAACAAACAAACAAATACGTCAGGCTTCGTTCTGCATTTGTTTCACGTGTCAACGTTACTGGGGCTGTATTCTTAGGCCAACTGGACCATATTACGACCAACATGGGGAAGTGCAGAACACAGAAGACGAGGAAGCGCAAGTTTGCTGGAAATCGCTACACAACGACGAGGCTGCCTACTGGCACAGACGCCGGTATTTCGCCGGTAAATACAACCTCGTGTTCAAAAGTCTTCGTTAATCTCTAACAACAGCCACAAGGGGGACGCACAATGTTTGTCGGAATTTTCGTTCTTTGCCTTAGTCAGGCTACGTCACTTATTATTTAGCTGATACACTGCAATGATTCAACTTTCAGGAGAATTTCATATAATTATTACACCTCAGATATTTAACAAACTCTATTAATTCTCTCCCCCCTTTTTTTCTTTTTTTACATTGCGCCAAAATAATTTCACAGTCAAAACACAGTAATCATATTCCCCTAGCCTAGAAAACCTAAGGGTATTGACTTGCATTAACCAATGGCTTCTTGGCCAATCCCCCCTAGTGGGTGAGAGCCACAAAAGAAAGAACAAACAAACAAACAAACAACAACAAATACGTTAGGCTTCGTTCTGCATTTGTTTCACGTGTCAACGTTACTGGGGCTGTATCCTTAGGCCACCTGGACCATATTACGACCAACATGGGGAAGTGCAGAACACAGAAGACGAGGAAGCGCAAGTTTGCTGGAAATTGCTACACAACGACGAGGCTGCCTACTGGCACAGACGCCGGTATTTCGCCGGTAAATACAACCTCGTGTTTAAAAGTCTTCGTTAATCTCTAACAACAGCCACAAGGGGGACGCACAATGTTTGTGGGAATTTTTGTTCTTTGCCTTAGTCAGGCTACGTCACTTATTATTTAGCTGATGCACTGCAATGATTCAACTTTCAGGAGAATTTCATCTAACGATTACACCTCAGATATTCAACAAATTCTATTATTTCTCTCCCCCCTTTTTTTCTTTTTTTACATTGCGCCAAATAGTTTCACAGTCAAAACACAGTAATCATATTCCCCTAGCCTAGAAAACCTAAAGGTATGGACTTGCATTGGTCACTGGCTTCTTGGCCAATCCCCCTAGTGGGTGAGAGCCACAAAAGAAAGGAACAAACAAACAAACAAACAAACAAACAAATACGTCAGGCTTCGTTCTGCATTTGTTTCACGTGTCAACGTTACTGGGGCTGTATTCTTAGGCCAACTGGACCATATTACGACCAACATGGGGAAGTGCAGAACACAGAAGACGAGGAAGCGCAAGTTTGCTGGAAATCGCTACACAACGACGAGGCTGCCTACTGGCACAGACGCCGGTATTTCGCCGGTAAATACAACCTCGTGTTTAGAAGTCTTCGTTAATCTCTAACAACAGCCACAAGGGGGACGCACAATGTTTGTCGGAATTTTCGTTCTTTGCCTTAGTCAGGCTACGTCACTTATTATTTAGCTGATACACTGCAATGATTCAACTTTCAGGAGAATTTCGTATAACGATTACACCTCAGATATTCAACAAATTCTATTATTTCTCTCCCCCCTTTTTTTCTTTTTCTTACATAGCGCCAAAATAGTTTCACAGTCAAAACACAGTAATCATATTCCCCTAGCCTAGAAAACCTAAAGGTATTGACTTGCATTAACCACTGGCTTCTTGGCCAATCCCCCTAGTGGGTGAGAGCCACAAAAGAAAGGAACAAACAAACAAACAAACAAATACGTCAGGCTTCGTTCTGCATTTGTTTCACGTGTCAACGTTACTGGGGCTGTATCCTTAGGCCACCTGGACCATATTACGACCAACATGGGGAAGTGCAGAACACAGAAGACGAGGAAGCGCAAGTTTGCTGGAAATCGCTACACAACGACGAGGCTGCCTACTGGCACAGACGCCGGTATTTCGCCGGTAAATACAACTTTGTGTTTAAAAGTCTTCGTTAATCTCTAACAACAGCCACAAGGGGGACGCACAATGCTTGTCGGAATTTTCGTTCTTTGCCTTAGTCAGGCTACGTCACTTATTATTTAGCTGATACACTGCAATGATGCAACTTTCAGGAGAATTTCATATAACAATTACACCTCAGATATTCAACAAATTCTATTAATTCTCTCCCCCCTTTTTTCTTTTTTTACATTGCGGCAAAATAATTTCACAGTCAAAACACAGTAATCATATTCCCCTAGCCTAGAAAACCTAAAGGTATTGACTTGCATTAACCACTGGCTTCTTGGCCAATCCCCCCTAGTGGGTGAGAGCCACAAAAGAAAGGAACAAACAAACAAACAAACAAACAAATACGTCAGGCTTCGTTCTGCATTTGTTTCACGTGTCAACGTTACTGGGGCTGTATCCTTAGGCCACCTGGACCATATTACGACCAACATGGGGAAGTGCAGAACACAGAAGACGAGGAAGCGCAAGTTTGCTGGAAATCGCTACACAACGACGAGGCTGCCTACTGGCACAGACGCCGGTATTTCGGTGACCGCGAAGAAGCTTGGGGACATAAACAAGGCTTTCCACGCTCCGCAAGAGAATTCTGCGCTCCAAGTGAACAGAATAGTAAACATTAGTATTTTTTCTAATGAGTGTTTCGATGGTCTATTATGGCAGCGGGCACCCAAAGAGGTCTACGTAAGCTTACCTACCGTGATGTTTGCCTTGCATGATGCTGTGGCACACTTTATTAATTGCAGTGTAAGCACCTTAGATATCCTGAGGCAAGCTGGCATAGAACCAGGGTACCACACGACGAAAGCTTGCATCGCCTGGGATCACCTGCGCATGCATAATGCTAAACGCAAGTCAGCGATTGGGACAAAACAGGCCAGGAAGAAAGTACGAGCAGGCACCCGAACAAAAGGAGACATTAATGCTTCCGCCGAAGGGCCCAGCTATGAATCTGGTGCATTTTAGGCCTACATGCGAAGATTGTGAGCCTTTTTAGAAGCACGGCAGTCTTTGTTTACGTTTTTCTGAAAATAACAACGTGCTCCAAATGTTGGAGCGCAAACTTTCATAACGTATTTCTCAGCGCATACTTTGAACTGAAATTTTTCATAATCATTTACGACATATATATTTGTGCAGTGAACTAGAATAAAAGAAATCCATTGAATATTCTTCAGTTCACAGCTGAATTCTCCAACAGGTTCAGTGTAAATTGGCTCTTTTTCCCCGTTTTTTTGTTTTTAGCATAATTTCTTGATATTCACTGAATATTATTTATTATAATTCGCTGCATAGCTCCAGTCGTTAGTTACACAAATGTCAAAGTTTTACTGAATAAAGCCACCCATTTGTCACTTATCACAGCTGGCGGGGCTTGCACGTTTAATGCAACATTTGACAAAAATTACCTCCCAATAAATAAATATTCAATATTTTGCATTGTAAATAGCTAGGTAAACAAATGAGTCATGCTGGTTTTGAGGAAAAAGTTATTCAACGCTGCCAGCCTTTAAATTTTTTTTTGTTTTTCAGTGGCCTACCACCTTAATACAGTGTAGCTAATTCTGCGCGGCGAGATTAACGACAAGTGAACGTTTGTAAACAAGCCCTCTACAGCACAAACCGATCGTTTATTTCTAAACTTGAACTTTTTTATCGGCAATACACTAAGCGTAGCGTAATACTCAAACCTAAATCGAATGCAAGCATTATTTGGGAAAGAATTAGAGTAATAGGGAATGTTGACCGCTAGAAAGATTCGTAGTGAACGGCTTACGCTTCAGTAGCCACTCCTGTCTTGTTCTACGTACCCCATAGAATGACCTTCGGATGGTGTTCTGTGCAGTACCTTTGGAATGCACGCTATAAGAAAACGCCTGAACTCTCTAAAGGCCTATACTCGTTATCAGTGTACGTGACAAACACTCTTGCAAGTGCCTCACTGATGCTTTGGGCGTAGGTTACAGTATAAGCTGTGGCCTGTTGGGCAAGCAATTAAACAATGCAATTGTTTAGTCCGCAGGAGTTATGAGGAGTAGCCGTTGCTGCAGAGCTTGTTGCTTACCACACCTAACTCTTGCTGGCGAATACCAGGCTCCAAGCAGATGCACATTACGCGAGAGAAAAAATAAGCGGCAACAGAACGTTTTTTGCGTTATAGGATGCGCAGAGTTGGACTTAAGGTATCTGCCCGTTTGGGTCGGCTTTCAATACATACTGATAGAAGCCCTTTGGCTGACCGTCTTACAAGAACGCAGAGCAAGGCTATCTTTCCACTATTTTATAGTTCCGTGGTGAACTGGAAGCTTGGAACAAAACAGTTCAAATGTTAGAAGAAAGGCGTCATGTGTTGAATATAGATCACTGTCACTGGTCCTGCTAAGTAGGGACGCAATTGCCGCGCTAATTCCAAAAGCCCTCGTATCAGCCCTCCAAACTGCACCACGAAAGCACAGAAAATTTGGATGTGGTCCAACTTGGGGTGCCAGTGAACACCAGCTGGGGCCCAAGAACGAGTCAGGACCGACAGTTGATAACACAACAAAAATAAATTCTGAATTGCGGTAGAACCAACAACCCACAAACATCCACACTGGGCAATAATCCAAATACAATACGTCGCTAATCATAAGGAACAACGGTCTATTTAACACAACCAGGTACACGCAAAACAATGGACACAAACCACAGCACGCACTACATTGCAATTTTATGCACTAAACAAGACACTTAACAATGAAAAAAGTTTGTCAATCTCATTCAGTCGAAAGTTTTTGGAATAAAGCTTGAATGCTTTTTTTGAATTAAACACTCACTCAAAGTCCAGTCCTGTTGTCGTTCTGCTGCTCCCGAAGTTCCTCTTCCAGGAAACCACGCTTCGTGAAATACCCGCACTCTGATCAGAAAACGTCATCGCCGGTAACACGTCGGCCACTCACGCGCTGTGACTGCAGAACACCTCTTCGCCAACTGACACTAAACACAACTGCTTCTCCTGCTTGTATCACAAGCTTTCGTCCGCAGGAAAAAAGCTCGTCATGTCATCTGCTCGGCCGCTGTAAAAGCAGCGCTTCAACTGATGGTGGCAGACTCTCATCATCTCCTGCTCTACGCACGCCGGCAAAAACACGTTCTTAATCTCCTGCTCACCACCATGCGCTGCTGGCTTAATACGTTTGCCCTGGGTTCTGAAAGGTCCGTCAGCGTGCTGTACAGCCAAAGCTGGGAAAGGGGTGAGGCTTTCTAGAACTATCCGTGACACGTAACGCAAATAGGGAGTGCATCATGCTTTCTTTCTCGATGGTTCTGGAGGTCACTCTGCGATGGATGCGAGGAGGTTGGTCAGCGTAGCGCAACGCCTACAAGGACGAGAGATGGCGCGCCCGAGGAGTCTTTGACGCTTGTTTTCTTTTTTTCGCCGGTTTCTGTCGTGGCAGTCTGGCGTCTCTATTTCGCGTAGCAGTTATAATTTGAAGACGCGCGTTTATCAAGTGCTCGTGTGCGACACTGCCCCCCGCTTTAGGAATATTATCTCATTTTACTCAAAACCACACAAGTGAGCACGAAAAAACAGCTACATTACAAAAGTTCTACATGACGTGAGTACAGCCTCCCTTACTAAGTCAATCGTTCATGGCTCACAACAATCACATGAGAACCTTGAATACAATTCCACAATGCAATTCCATTTCACAACACGTGAAGTATAACCACAGGTACATAGGTACAAATACCGACACACAATTCAAACAGCTCAGACGCACAAGGGTCTGCCTTTACAACACTTGTAAAATTATATCGATCACATCGCATCAGGGCAATCGACACTTACGCACACTCGACATACACCGCACAGGATAACAACAACACAGCACACTGAGGTTCTAAACTGCCAACCACATTCGCATTCATCCTCAACACCTGTCCTGTGTACGTTGAGCTGCAAGTGCACCCTTTCTTGTGGTGCTCGCTCGATCTGTCCCTTTCGTTCTTTCTTTATGTTTTGACGAGCCGTTTCAAACGACGGTATCCGAATCAGCGTCTCTACCATCGTTCACTCGTTTGATACTGCTAAGGTGCCGTGCAGTTTGACCAATCTTGGCTGGTTATTTGCCAGCTTGTGCACATCGTGACGTTGAGCCTGGCTGGCCGACTCTGTCAGATATTCGATCTGGGTTTATGGAGGTTGTTTTGCTGCAGCTCCAACTTGCACGGCACGTTTTCTCGTCGAACACAATGACCTCCTGGTACTTCCTTCGAACCAAGGCGTCATCGTGAGCAGGGGTGAAATCTTTCTCGAGATTCCCTCCAATGCATCTCCACTTCGCGATTATTTTGTTAACGAGGAAGCCATCTTCTGGCCTTGCATTAAACGTTCTGGTCCATTCGGTCCTCGCGCTACGTCGATGTTTCCAATAATGAAGTCGCACAGGGTGGTCTCCATACACAAGGCAGTAACTATCCTGCGAAAGTAAGGTTTCTCGAACTCAATCTCTGCTTCGGGAAGCATCCGAGTCGAACCTTCATTAGACCAATCGACCTAGTTCTGCCTGTTAACTCGTTTTGCCGCACCAAGTTCCTCCACACGATTACAGTGGAACTTCTGGTGTCTCTTAACACCGTAATATTCTTGCCAGAAACACTATCAGGCAATGTTGGCATTTCCTTCATAGCACGTGTTGGCTGTTTTGTCATTGCAGCACCCGCAACACGAAGTTTCTTCCTGTTTTTGAGCTGCACGAATCCGCTGCTGATGTTTTCATGATTATATTTTGCTGGCATACGCACACAGGATAGTTTAAGGAACTCTCCAGTTTCATAAAGATTTGCGTGTGTCTTGTGTCGAGTCTGACCAAATTTATAACATTTCGTTACACTGGTACGTGTAAAGTTGGTTCGACAAGTGTTAGCCTTATGACCCATCCGGTTACACAGAATGCATCGCGTAACGCTCTCCGGGGCACGCTTTTTCTTTTCAGGCATCAATTTGTTCGATTCTTTTGGACACTCCTTAATAATCTTGTCCAAGCTTGTGCCACCTTGCACTTCTAAGAATTAACCGGCCAGTGCAAGCATGACTTTGAGCGACTTAGTTCTCATGTCTTTCAAATACAGCGACTGGCCAGGGTTGCAAATCGTCAGAAATTGCTCTGTAATGATAGCTCTCGCCGTACTCTTGTCCTGCATCTGAGAGCTCAATGCATGTGTAAAATTATAGCTATGTCGCGCAGCGTACTGCGTAGCTGTCTCACTATCAGCTGGAAGTCCTGCCCGAAAACTTTCTGGGAAGCCATTCACAGCGATTCTGAATCGCTTCAGCAAAGCAGCTACCTCTTCTGCATAGTTAGCTGACAGTTGGCGTAATCCTAACGTACACATTGAATGCTTCGCCGCTCAAGAAAGTGAAAAAATCTGTAGCCCATGGATGCACCGGAAAATATGGCTTCTAGGAATCGTCTCAAATCAGTGAAGGTACGCGTTAAGGTCTCCCTTACTTTCGTGAAACGCTACAAGCCGTTTGCTTGGATTCAAACGGAAGCTGTTACCTTTCCTTTCGATTGTAGCCTTACAGGAGTTTCGATTCATTGCTGCAAATGGCACCAATTATTTATATCTCGTGCTGCTCCTGCCTTTCCCTCTCAGACACTTTGGCGTATCTTTCCTCTTTCACCCTCTCATCTGCGAACCTTTCTTTGTCTAGCTCAGCTGCTTTTTTCTCCTTCAACTGCCACTCCTTCGCCTCCCTTTGTTTTTTCGCCCTCTCAGTCAGCAGTGTCTCTCTCTCAAGCTCAGCTGCTTTTTCCACGTCACACTTCAACCGCCACCTTTTCGTTTTCCAGCTCAGCAGCCTTTTCTTCTTTGGACCTTTCTTTTTTTCTGGCTAACCCACTTCCGTGGCTCAGTGCGAGAGAGACTGATCTTTTCCCCAATAGCTACCATCTTCTCCAAATTTAAGTTGCCCCTTTACTAAAGGCTTGCTACGTGTACAAAGTATGTCTGGTTTTGCCTATCGAAACACTCTGCACACGGCTGAGCGAGAACACCGTGCAACACGCACAAGTCGTTCCGGTAGCACTACCAACAACTCGATGCTCTTTCTCTCTACTTTGGACACACTTTTGAACCAAAAAGGTCATGTGGCGGCCGCCAGTTATGTCTCACTGGTTCCGGTAATTAGGGAGGCAACTGCCAGGCTAAATATAAGGGCCGACGTATCATCCTCCTGAAGTTTTTTACCACGGCAGCACGGAAAATTTAGATTTAGTCCTATTTGGCGCGCCAAAAATTTCTGGCTGCGGTCAAAAAAACCAGTCACTGCCGAGAGTTGATAACAAAACGAAAGTATGATCTCAAATACGGTAGAACCAACAACACACAAGCATGTACACTCGGCAATAATCGAAATTCGATATGCCACAAATCAGAGGGTACTCAAACAACGTGTTCTACAACACAGCCAGATAGAACGGGCACAGACCAAACACGTGCTACAATGTGACCTAATGCTCTAAACAAGGCACCTAAATATTGTATACAGTTCGTCAAACTCATTTAGTGTAAGGTTCTTAAAATAAAGCTTGAATGCTTCTCTTCAAGGAAACACTCCAAGTCCAGCGCTGTTGTATTTCCGCTGGTCCTGACATTTTTCTTCCAGGGAACCTCGCATCCTCAAACGTTCGCACTCCAAAAAAAAAAAAAACTTGATCGCCGGTAACACGTCTGCCAGTCACGCGCTGTAGCTGCAGAGCCAGTTTTCGCTCACTGACGATAAACACAACCTCTTCTCCTGCTTGTAATACAAGCATTCGCTGTTAGGTAGAAAAGCTGTTCATCTCATTTGCTTGCTCAATGTAGCGCCAGCACTTTGCCTGAGGGGCGGGAAACTCTCTTCATCTGCTGCTCTACACACGCTGACGCCGAACCTTCCATCTTCTGCTCCCCGCCATCCACATCTCACAAAAAGACCTTTACCCTAAGTTATAGAAGGTTCGTGGGCACGCTGTACAGCCACAACTGGGAAAGGGGCGAGGCTTTTCTAGAACTGTCCGCGACACGTACCGCAACTAGGAAGTGACTCATGCTTTCCTTCTCGATGATTCTAGAGGTCGCGCGGCGATGAATGTGAAAAGGTTGGTCAGCTTAGCGTGGAGCCTACGAGGAGGAGAGGTGGTTCGCCCGATGAGTTGTTTGATGCTTGTTTTCTTCTTTTCATCGGTTTTTGTCGCGACATTCTGGCGCCTCAATTTCACGTAGGAGTTAGAACTCGGAGGCACGTACGTTTTTGAGCGATCGTTTGTGACGATAACACAGAAAAGTCATCATTGCATCGGAGCAACAACTTTTGAGTCGCTTTGTAGGGGCTAAGAGCAGAATGGAAGACTTCTTCGGCTGCTTTAATTCTGCGCGAAAAGCACGTGTTTCATTTTCAATGGGAAATTTTACCTACAGCACTACGAAGCACCTATGGGGGCTTCTGTTTCTGTGGACTTTGAGGCCATGACCCTCGAAGCACATAAACATTCAGTACTTTGCTCGTACAAGCTACACTGATGAGTGTTTATGTCATCCGTCGCCAAGACGTAAAACTTTTCCTCGGGTACTTCAAGTCTTTGTTCCAAGCATTGCGTACACTGTGAAACAATGAAATAATGAATTTTTTGCCTTTCTCGACCTTTATGTAAGACGGTCAGATAAAGGGCCTGTAGCCAGTGTGTATCGGAAGCCGACTCGCGCGGCTGCATGCTTAAGCTTTGACTCTGTGCATCGTCTAGGGCAAAATTGTGCTCCTTTGCTCTGCTCTTTTCTCGCGCGAATTGCGCATCAGCTCTGAGCCTGGTTGTGCAAGCAAGAGCTAACTGTTGTAAGCAAGGAACGTTCCAGTAATGCAACCCCTCATAGCTCCCGAGAACTCAACAATAACTTAACAGATAACATACCTTAACAGATAAATACATTCCAACATTATCAATCAATGCCAAGCGTCATAAACCATGGTTCACAAAAAACCTTAAAAAACTTGAAAACAAGGAAAAGCGCCTTTTTCGCAAGGCTAAACGAAACCCACAGCACGATTCATGGGAAAAGTACTACGAAGCTGAACGTACATATCTTACCGCTATACGGCAAAGCAAGTACACCTTCTTTTACTATGACCTGGCTTAGATGATTACTGAAAACGCTAAAAAATTTTGGCAAACCATCAACCCGCAGTCAACCCGCACTATAACTTTACCTAACGAACAGGGTGCAATGCTATCAGATAAAGACACCGCTAACATGTTTAACACCGCGTTTTTCTATGTTTTTTACCAAAAAACCTGATGAACCATTACCTACGTTTCTTACACCTTTTGAGGCTACAATGCCCCCTATCACCTTCCCGAAAGACGGCAATTCGAACATATTTGCCAGTATTAAACTGTCATCATCCGAAGGTTTCGATGAAATCACATCGAAGTTTCTGAAGAACACCAAATTCATTTCCGCGGCTTATCTAACACTGTTGTTTTTCCAGTCACTGTCATCTGGAAACCTACCAAAAGAGTGGAAAATGACCAAGGTCGTTCCAGTCTACAAATCAGGCAGCAAGAGTTCCCCCTAAACTACCACCCCATTTCCACCACATCAGTGCCTTGTAAGATCTTGAAGCATGTCATATACACTCATATAATTAGTTCCCTTGATTCTCAAAATTTTTTTTCACCATTCTCAGCATGGGTTCCGCAAGGGACTATCCTTCGAAACACAATTAGCTGCCTTTATCCATGACCTTCCTCTCAATCTAGACGCTAACACTCAAACTGATGTAATTTTTCTTGATTTCGCGAAAGCATTCGACAAAGTTGCTCATCAACGTTTACTACTAAAACTCTCCCAACTGAATCTAAACCCCGCAGTTTTAACATGGATTGAGCAGTTCCTCACATAACCGCCTGCAGTGAGTGCGCGTGAAAACAAAAACTGTGAGCCTCATTCAGTAGAATCTGGCGTCCCTCAGGGTTTGGTATTAGGTTCCCTACTCTTTCTAATATATTTTTATGACCTACATTTGCATGTCTCTAGCGAAATCCGCATGTTCGCCAATGATTGCGTGATTTATCGTTTAGTTATTAACATTACTGACCAGTCTGCTCTTCAACAGGACTTGCACAACATTAACGACTGGTGTCAACACTGGTAATGATTTTAAATAGTGATAAATGCAAAACATTGTCGTTTTCTCGCAGTCCTAACCCGTTAAAATCAAATACAAAATTGCAAACCAGCAACTAGAGAGCGCATGCCAATATAAATACTTTGGTGTGACGATATCGAATAATCTCGACTGGTGTGCGCATGTGAACAACGTTATTGTATCATCTAACAAAACATTTGGGTTTTTACGACGTCATTTACAAAGCGCTCCACAGCATGTCAAGTTACTAGCTTACGAAACACTAATACGGCCCAAACTAAAATACGCATCATCTATTTGGGATCCTCGCCAGATGTTCCTCACAAACGCCCTTGAGGCTATTCAGAATCGTGCCATCCGTTTCATTCATTCCGCCTTTTCATACGATATCAGCGTAACACCCTTGAAATCGGAATCCGGTTTACAAACACTTTCTAATCGACACCACATTGCTAGTTTATCCTTATTTCATAAATTCTTCCACAGCGCGCTAAATCAAGCACCGTATATTTTGCCACCATCACGCATATCCTATCGCAGTGGTTACCCCTTAAACGTTGTCCGTCCTCAAGCTCGCACAGTCCCCTTTGCATCTTCTTTTTTTCTTCGAGCAGCCAAGAACTGGAACGACCTTACACAAAAAATTGCTAACTCAAGCCCTACTGCCTTCATTGAAGCGATCACATCACATTATACCATATATTAAAGTGTTCAACCTGCTGTATTAGCCACCCCTTTTGAAATACCCCCTGGTGGTGTCTTTAAGGAATAAAAGTGAAAGTGAAAGTGAAAATAAAAGGGATAAAAGTGAAATTACGTTAGTAACACTTGCACCCTAATGAGCTTCGTGAAGCTGACAGGCCAAAACGTGCTGCGTTATGCGTTACTAACGCGCAAAATGTCCGTGAGGCACTTGCAAGAAAGTCTGTCAAATGCGGCGTAAAAATCGGTCATGTGCCCACCAACAAGCTAAAACAGAAGCTCGTATGCGTTATTGACCGTCTGTAAAGTTCAAGATTTTCATACAAGATACCGTGCTAGGTTGTCAGACATCCTACATAGGCTGAACTAGAAATTTTAAAAGAAGTATCCAGCAGCACCAGATTGATGTCAAGAAAGGCAGTGCAAGCTCGAATACCTCGGCGGATCATCATTTCAACAGTCACACCCTCATAAACTGGGATTCTGCCAGCATACTTGTGACATGGTATCGCCTAAATGACAAGGTTACTTTAGGAATCTCGGCACATTCAAACAACGACAAACACAACTAAATGCTCACAGCGTAATTGCTTCGAGATATGCATTGGGACTCTGTGCTACCCATGTCAAAATTAGTCAGAACCTGTTGCAGGCTATTCATTGTGAATGAGGGACCAGTAGCGGCCCGAAACGTCAAGATGTTTGTTTTATTTCTTCAGACAAGACGAGGGCTTGTTTCAACTTTTTTAATCGCTCGCATACTATCTGATGGCATTAGGTCTACTAGAAGGAGACCCCTGGTACGAATTAATGAAACTAGTGTATCTTTTAGGGCTTGTTTTTTGCTAAGCAATATAGTAATGAGATATAACACACAATATTATGAAGGAAAGTTTAGCGAGTGCTATTAGAAGTAATTATATTGTGATTGTGAAAAAAGTCGAAGAAAAAACTTGATATGGGCAGAGTCTGAACTAGCAACCTTCGAATAACTGGTCTGACGCCTTACCAACTCAGCTACCACGGAGGATATTGTAGCGTCCCCGTTATTGAGTAGGGTATAAGTGCATTGAACTAGGGGGCATCTCTCAGCGCCGCCTGTAGCCTAGACAGTGAGTGTGGTACACTCTTTCTCTGCCTGTTGGCGTAACGCAGCACGGGACGCCAGTCGGATGCCGTTTCAGCCATTCTGATGAAAGATGTGCGTGAAGACGCGATAGAATCTGCATCGGTCATGCACACGCGTCTCTTACGCACTGTTATGCAAATAAGGAAAAACGTTTCGTACGGAACTTCCTCAGCAGATGTTGTCATAAGATAACGGCTATTGAACGATATAAATACTACTGCGCCACGATTGGACAGACACTACACGCGCTTTAAAAATTATGCCTTCTGCATTTACCACTGTTATCTCAAAGTTTTCTTAGTGAACGTGGATGCGTGCACGCTAAGCCGACCTATGGCAGTCAAGCACCAATATATATGCTTTGTAAGCTATCCTATATCAATGTGCGGTAAACAGTAAGCTACTTCCGTAAAAACGCGTTTGACTTTCGTGTTTTGTCAGCTTCGCGTGCAAGAAGCCCGTGGTTCGCATCCCACTGCCGCACTGCTTCCAACCGTACATAAAAAAATCACGTGGTGATAGAACTGCGATAAGAGGCCTGGGATATGGCCTCCTAATGAAACCTCCAGTAACGCACTCTCTCATCAGAGAATGGGCCACCATGGTGCAGTACCTAGCCGCTACCTCCCACACGCATACATCAAATACCTCATGGCCCTCAGTCCCCAACGGATGCGAAACTGATCTGACCAAGGCGGCGGTGAGATCTGCAATGCACCATAGCGTACTAAGAATCTCTTGGTCCAGACAAACCACAAGTTTAATCTGAACTTGGCAAAGTTTATAGCTAGAACCTTATCTAGCTAAGTGACTCTAGATGTACTATTCTATGCAATAGGGTTCGGTGAGTTTAGGAGGACAGATGAGGCTTATACAGTGCAAAAGATTGGGCACGTCCTTTACTATTGTGGCTTGGTGGCTTAGCTTACAGAGGAGAACTGGGCGTGTGGTTCTTTGGCCACAGAAGTAGAGCTGGTAACAAAGATAAATATTATTGCATTATTGAAAGGGTGGAAGATATTGTAAATAAATTCACTGAGATATACAAGATGAAGAAGATACAGGCTTGCGCGCCTACTTCCAGCCATAAAGCGTTACTTCAAAACTTCTATGAAGACGTGGATCCGTCAATGACTTGAGTAAATAGACAGTATTGTATACTGATGGGCGAGTACAATGCCAAGGTAGAGAAGAAGCAGGCTGGTGAACAGGCGCTAGAATATTATGACTTCGGAACAAGAAATGCCAAAGAGGAGTTCTTAGTAGAATTCACAGAACAAAGTAATTTACAGATTGTGAGTGCCTTCTACAGAAAATGAGGAACCCGTAAGTTGACAGGAAGGAGACCTAAAGGCAAAAGCATCAACGACAAAGACTTTACACTTAGTTCTAACCTAGCAATCTTGCAGGATGAGAAATGGCTTGGCAAGGTACAATGCAGTGACCATAGAATAGTACACTCTCAAATTCGCCTAGGCTTTAAAAAGGAACGACGGAAACTGATGCGCAAGTAGCCAATCAATGAGCTAGCACTGAGAGAGAAAGTAAAAGGATTGAGAGTCTCGCTTCAGAACACGTACTCGCCTCTTATTGAAGAAAGCAGTTTTAGCGTCGACGCAATTAATGATAACCTGACGAGTATCATAACGAAGTGGGCTGTGGAAGTTGGAGGTATGGTAGTTAGACCGGACACTGGCAAGCTATCTCCCGAAACGAAGAACCTGAATAAAGAGCGTAAAAGCATGAAAGCGCCAGGTACATAAGACAAAATAATTTGGCAGAGCTTTCGAAATTGATTACGAAACGTAAGACATCCGTTTAAGGAGGCAAAACATCGAGAGAATTGAACACGCTCTGACGAATGAAGGAACTTTTAAGGCAGTGAAGAGGAAACTTAGGATAGACAAAAATAATGTATTCACTTAAGGACCAGGAAGGCAAAATATCTACCAATATGAATACGATTGTTAAGATAGCGGAGCAGTTCTACAGAGATCCGTATAGTAACTGGGAAAACCATGACCCTTATAATAAAGCTAGCAGAAATCCTGGTGACAACCCACCAGTAATGATAGAAGAAGTCAGAAAAGCTTTGAAGTGCATGCAAGGAGGCGAAACTGCTGGCGAAGATGAGGTAACATCAGATCTGCTGAAGGATGGAGGATAGATTGTGTTCGAAAATTCAGCCACTCTGTTGGCAAGGCGAGTGTCTTCTTACGGGAAGAGTACGAGAATCTTAGAAGAATGCTAATATAATCCTAATATATAAGAAAGTAGATGGCAAGGACTTGAAGAATTGGAGGCCGATCCGCTTGCTCTCCGTCGTGTACAAGCTAATTACAAAGATAATTACTAACAGAATTAGGGCAACATTAGAAATCAATACACCAAAAGAATGAGAGGACTTTGAACAGTCTTTTCCTTATTGGACCACATTCATTCTATAAATCGGGCAATAGAGAAATGCTGAGAATACAGCCAACCACTACACATAGCTTTCTTAGATTACGAGAAGGCGTTTGATTGAGTAGAAATATCAGCAGTCATGCACACAATGCGGAATCAGGGCGTCGACAAAACATATTTAAACATCCCGGAATTAATCTGCAGGGGATCAATGCTACCATGGTGCTTCATAAAGAAATGAACTGAATACCAATCAAGAATGCTGTGAGGCAGGAGGATACAATCTCCTCAATGCAGTTTACCACGTGCCTACAGGAGGTTTTCATGGCCTAGAATAGGAAAATTCAGGGATAAGCGGTAATGGTGATTACCTCAGTAACCTGCGCTTCGCCAACGGCATTGGATTGCTTAGAACCTCAGGGGACGAATCGCAACTCGTGGTTATGAACAAGAACACCAAAAGGTCGGTCTTAAAATTATTCTTCAGGAAACGAAAGTAATGAACAACCACCTCGAAAGAGAGCAGCGCTTCGAGACAGGTACACTCCTAGAAAAAAAGTTAGTAATTTGTAAAGGCGTGTGTTTGCTAGTTTCCGGAGTGTTTTATTACATTTGCGGTATACTTTTACTAGCCACCAGCTAGTAGAGCTGGTAACTTGAGGTGTAACTTACAAGGAAATCTTTTTTAGTGTTTTTAACTAGGCAACTACTGAGCCACCTACGTTGCCAGATCTGTCTTAGATGCCGCAATAGATTTTGCCATAATGCTGAGGTCGTAATATCTTATAAATTCTATGACTGCTTACCAGCGCGCGGAGTGCGGTACCGAACCTGAGGTATATATAGTCTTCAAGCTGCTGCTACAGTAGAATTCTGGTATGTCCAACTTGTGCATGCATGCGTGTTCTCGTTATCCGCTCATATGAGTTCTCATACGACCGTTAAATCATGTGAGTATTAGAATCACATGCTCATATGGACTCATATGGTGATATCATATGCTCATAAGAGTCCATATGAAATTCACATAGGATCATACATAAATGAATCTGATTTGATCATGCGATCATGTGGTCGATTCTCTAAGTATGTTGCTGTGATGCGCACTTACCCCAGTATAGTTACGTGACGTAATTAAAAGCTGATAATAATTTACAATTGCCATGTGAATTCGTTTTTCATGCTATACTTTTGCAATAGAATCATATTGACATGGCCATGCACATGAACATTTAACAAAATAGGTGTAAACCTCTATTTGCGGGGATTAATAATAATTGAGTATTGAAATAACCACTCAAGTCAGTGCGATTCACTTAGCAACTAGGTAGTAACATTAACTGCCCAGCGATGTAGTGCTTTTACCCAGCCTGCCAGTGTTCGGGCTAGTGTTAGGAGCCCAACGAGGTATTGCCGTTCACTAAAGTTGCTTTTACTCGCTGCATTCACTAGCTGGTTAGTGGATTCTGTGACAAGTAACGGGCTAGTACTTAGTGAATATACCAACATTTTTTATAAGAGCGTAATAGTGCGCTTCAAGTTGTAAAAGACTAAGTCTACTTAGGACAAGTAATAACCATGGAGCCGAGCACCGAGATTGAAGTAACTAGAAAAATTAGTGTTGGGTGGAGCACATTTGGCAAGCATTTTGAAATCATGACAGGTAGATTGCCACTACTCTCAAGTGGAAGGTGTATAACAGCTGTATCTCGCCGGAACTCTGTTACAGAGCTGAAACCTGCAGACTTGCAAACAAGGTTCAGCTTAAGTTTAGGATGACGCAGCGAGAAATGAAAAGAAAATTGTAGGTGTAACCTTAAGAGACAAGAAGAGAGTAAAGTGGATTAGGGAGCAAAGCGGTATTAAGGATATCGTAGTTAAAATCAAGAAGAGGAAATGGACGTGGGCCGGGCATGTAGCGTGGAGACAGGGCAACCGCTGGACATTAACGGTAGCTAACTGGATTGCCAGAGAAGGCAAACAGGCTAAGGGGAGACAGGAGGTTAGGTGCGCTGATGAGAATAAGAAGTTTGCGGGTATAAATTGGGAGCAGCAAGCACAAGACCAAGTTAGTTAACTGGCAGAACATTGAAGAGACCTTTGTCCTGCAGTGACGTAGTCAGGCTGATAATGATGGTGGTGATGGTGAATAGAGAACTGCTCAGAATACAGCAAACCGTTGTACATAGCATTCATTGTTTACGAGGAGGCGTTTAATTCAGTAGAAATATCAGCAGTGGTGTAGATTCTGCAGAATCAGGGCTTCGAGGAAGCATATATAAACATCCTGAATGAAATTTACAGAGGATCAGAGCCATCATTGTGCTCAACAAAAAAGCGATAAAGTTCCAATAAAGAAGGGTGTAAGACAGGGGGATACACGCTCCACTATGATAATTACCGCGTGCTTACAGGAGGTTTTCATAAGCGTAGAATGGGAAAGGTTCGGGAGAAGAGTTAATATAGAGTACCTCTGTATCCTGCACTTCGCCGATTACATTGCATTGCTGAAACACTCTGGGGACGAATTGCAACTCATGTATATGGAGTTAGACAAGAAGAGCAGAAAGATATGTCTAAAACTTACTCTGCAGGACACGACAGTAACATACAACAACCTCGGAACAGAACAGTGCTTCCAGATAGGTAATAGTACACTTGAAATTGTAAAGTTCTACGTCGATTTAGGTCAGGTAGTAACAGCGGAGACGAAGCACGAGATTCCAATAACTAGAAGAATAACAATGGGGTTCGTGCACATGTGGCAAGCACTCTCTAATATTGATCGGTAGATTACCACTATCCCTCAATACAACAATACATAACAGCTGCACCTTGCCAGTACTTACCTACACAGGAGAAACTTGGAGACTTACAAACAGGGTTCAGCTTAAATTGGGGAAGAAGCCGCGAACAATGGAAAGGAAAATGATAGGCGTAACATTAAGAGACAAGAACAGAGTAGAGCAAACTAGGGCACAAACCAGGGTTAAGGATATCATAGTTGAAATCAAGAATAGGATATGGACAAGGGCTGGGCATGTAGCAAGTAGACAGGATAACCGCTGGTCATTAGGGTAACTAACTGGATTAACAGAGGGGGCAAGGGGTTTAGGGGGAGACAGAAAGTTAGGTGGGCAGATGAGATTGAGAAGGTTTCAGGAGAAAGTGATAGCAGCAAGAGCATAACTGAATGTACTGGCGAAACATGGGAAAGGACTTTTTCCTGCAGTGGACGTAGCCAGGCTGATGATGATGACGAATGAATCAATCATGCCTTTCTATTTGGAGTGAATTGACGCCTACAAACACCAGAAGGCATTTTCTTGTCATCTGCTGTTCTTAATACCTGTTTAGTTTTGTTTGAAATTACCTTTGTAGCCACTGAAGTCCCCACAGAAGTCTTTCCATAGAAGTATTGAAGGGCTTTCGTTCCCACCGACTCCAGCATCCCCATGCGTATAAGCGTCGTATACTGTAGGTTACCTCCATGTTACGTTTGTTACACGGCACAATGTTTATGTGTGGGGTAAAACGTTGTATAATACAAAAAAGGTGTAGGTAAAAGTCGGAGAATTTTGACCTTGTAGATAATTTTCTAAACATTGGTTGTCAAAATTGGTGCTGAGTTGGTTTCTTTGTGTCGGGAGGAAAATGTTTTCAGCTACTTGAGCGTAGCATTAGTTGTGTCTTGCAGCAGGAGACAATGATGAGCAAAACTTCATATAAAGAAAAAATTCTTACCGGCAGATATGATGTTGTTGCAAACGGTAACCAACATTTTTTGAAACGTCCTTCGACAGTTTTTAAATATTGAGCCTAGCGCCTTTATATCAAAAGCATGCACAGGATATTGAGACGGAAGCTCAAGTTATCACTTAGCGAGCAGAATCTTGGCAAATTGCCCGGTTGCGGAAATCGATCAACAAGAGAGTAACGCCCGGCCCTGCAATCTCTTGCACAGAGCAGTCACATACAACGGGCGCGAGAAAGTGTAGGTCTGGACATCCAATCGTCGTGGTAGCCTCTCCGAAAAAAATGTTGCGGTAATACTTCAGACCTTACAAGGTACTCCGACGCATCAGCGAAGTAAATGTGAGGTTGTTCCCGATGACGCTCAAAGTGCAAAGCGCCAAGACATTCTCCAGAAACAGTCTACGTACATTGAATGAAGCCGTAAATTCAGTGACTATAGTTAACTTTTCTGCTTTAAGAGCCAGCGTCGTCAGGACGATGTTGTTGAAGATGGGAAAATACCGCGCGTATGTGCCAGTGAAGAAAACAAAGAAGCAGCGCGAGGGCACATGGCCGGGAGATTAGAGGGCATCACGAAAGGACTTGAAGCGCATTTCGCTTCGTCATGCTTGAGACCTATGACATTCAAAAGCTCAACTTCGGACTTTCGAGAAGTCACTATGGCAGAACTGGCAGATGTCATACTAACAGTAAATGAAGCGGCTCACGGTCCAGATCAGATTACAAACTCTATAATTAGGATGATATTTACTTCCCATCCCGATGAGCTTTAGAATATTGTTAACTGCTCCTTGCCGCACACATGGACTCCAAGCGCATGAAAAATTGCTAAAGTTGTGTTGCTCGAAAAAAAATTGAAGCCTCGGATATGTCCGGGATAACACTCGGCCAATTTCGCTTACTTCAAACTCAGTTGAAATAATTGAAAAAATTCTCAATAAAAGGCACAGTGAATTCACACTCGTCAGGGCATTCTTTCACCAAAGCAAGTAGGTTTCAAACAGCGGAGCTCTACATGGTCGGCTCATGTTGATTTCGAAAGCCGAATTCACCTTGCAAAAGTATCTTGTGAGCCTTCTGTATTAGTCACATTAGATATTGCAAAAGCCTATGACATTGTGGAACACAGTACAATAATTTCAAAATTAGTGGACTGTGAGGTGTCCAAGTACATTTTATCTTGGATTCAGGAGTTTCTCTTTGAGAGACAATTCTTTTGTTGCCACGAGGGAACCACTTCTGCCTCACATAAGCAAACAAGAGGTTTTCCGCAAGGATTAGTTCTGTCATCTTTTTTACTTGATATCTTATCATCAATTCCCGTTCATAAATATGTTCCTCTTTACGTTTATGCCGATGATATTGCTTTTTTTCTCGTCATCCCGAGATGTCAATAGTTTGTATGAAATCTTACAGTCACGTTTGAGTGAGCTTAATGTATGGCTTGGCGGGCTGTCTTTGTCACTTAATGTTAGCAAATGTGCTCTGCTTGTATTCTCTCTATCTGTTCCCGTATTTCTTTGCATTAACTAAATGATTCGGTTCCACAAGTAACAGCACTAAAACATCTTGCCGTTGTTTACGTGGACAATTTAAATTGGCAGCAACGAATGGAATAAAACACCCATAAAGCAGAAAGCGCCCTACGATTGCTACGCCAGTGTTGCAATAAGAATTCAGGGATGCACAGGGATACGTTACTTATGATACACAAACTTTACGTACGACCAATTCTGGAGTTTGGTTGCGTTCTGTTTTCCGGAAGTGCCGAGTACAAATTAAGACCTCCTATATTGCTAGAAAGGCAAGCTCTGCGGCTGCGTCTCGGGTTACCTCGGTGTGTCGCGAATAACGTGCTATATTTAGAAGCTCGAATCATTCCACTTGATGCTCCATTTCGACAGCTTACTGTGCAAAGATTTTTGAAACTCTACGATGCGCCCCTCTTAAGTTCATCGACGGTTTTCAACAAATATCCAGTTTTTTTTCTTTAAGCGCTCGTGGTGTCATTATCAAAGACCCCAAATCATTTTCGTCGAGTCTCTGTTATCACATATTCAAGTTTCCTTCGAACATTTAACTCGCTAAACCCTATGCTCGGTGCCAGTTGACCTAATTTTCGATGAGAATTTTCCAAAAAATGCCAACTTACTTCCAAAGCATGTTCTGGAGGGCCTCCTTCAAAACCATATCTGTCATTTTCCCAATTACGTAGTAATTTTGACGAATGTAACACGAAATCTTCAGAAGGCTGGAGTAGGTATTTTTTCTCATCAGCTTAATTGGTCTTCTACAATGCAATTGCCTGACTTCATACCAATTTATCTCGTGGAATTCCTAGCTATTACATCGGCTCTTTGAAAACTAAATTCTAAGCAATCAAAAGCTATTGTTATTTCGGATTCTCTGTTGTATGTAACATCTAACGTCCGAAAAACAGTCTTCTCTTCTCAGGATATTTTGGTCTCTCGTACCGCATAGACTATCAGAAGTTTGGTTTATTTGGTTCCCCGGGCATGCTGTAATTGTACTAAATGAAATTGCTGGTTCACTCGCTTCGGTATCTATAAATTTCCCGGTGGTGCTAGTAGCTCCACAATTTCCTTTTATTACTGCCGAACAATTCAAACGCCTGTTAATCTTAAAAATCAACGAAACATCGCTTCTACATTCTCAAGAATTTCATCACTTGTGATTCACCGCAAAATGCCTTTCCCTCCAATGTGAGGTGACTCTAGGAAGCTTTCGCTAAAGAGTTCCTTGGTAAATCTTTATCTCCCCAAATCAGGATTTTTATCAACTAACCTATGTGCAGTTTGCAATGAACCGGGAACAGTAGATCACTTTCTTCCCAAATGCCACCGCTTCGCGTCACTGCGACGAATAATTCTTGAGAGACCCATTGGTATGCTCGCATCGCCAGTAATACATCCACCATATAATAGTTTCGAGCCAGTCAGTTGGGAGCGGGCCGCAGTGCTATTCTGTCAGCGCTACATAAATCCATTAGGGCAACCGAAAGGATACGCTGCTAGTGGTACTGCCGGGTATATTCAATTTTTTGTCCCCCTTCTCCATTCTTGTTAATTTGTTTTATATCTTCTGTTTTATCGAATTCTTCTGCACTTCTTCACGTTTTTTTCAAAGGAACATTATTATTGTTCTTATCCAGTTTCTCTCTTTTTGTAGGAAGCGCTGTAGAAAAATTTACTAAAGCAAGGCAAGACAAGACCAACAAAGAAGGCGTGGCTGCCGTTGAGATTTTTTCCCTCTAAGCTCAAATTACAATTCAATGGGGTCCTAAATAGCTGACTACAGGATTATCTCGCACACGCAGAAATGAATAATATTATATCCACTGATGCTTCAGTAATGAATGAGCAGACAGTTGTCGGTATAAACTCCCATTCGCTTGACTAGTCTTTTTAATTAAGATTACCGGATTTCACCCCAGTCTTTGAAGCTGAATTGTGGCAATAGTTACAGCGCTGCGAAAGCTACCTTTGAATGCCTATTACGCGATCATAATAACGGATTCTTTGTCAGTATTTACGACGATTACGGCCTCAACAAAATCGATGGCCTTAAAGACGCTCCTTATGCTAGTCCTTCCTAAGCTGCAGAAACTGAACTTAGTATGGGTACCTGGTCATTGCGTGTTAGAAGTAAATGAAATCGCTGACTCTCTAGCATGAGCAGCATTGGAAGGGCCAGTACTATCATTTTTTTTTCGAAATGGCCACTGTAACTGCGACAAGCTACAGAAAACTTGCGCTTCGTGCAGACGCTATGGAAGCGATAATGTCAACACCAGAATTCACTCCCTTGGGATCTCCATTGAAAATTCATTCGTGTCCTACAAGACAGTTGGAAATAATAATAACCAGATTTTAATGTCGTATCCCGCGGGCAAATTTGTATTCACATAGGGCTGGTCTGGTGACATCTTCGCTGTGAAACTTTTGTTGAGAATCAGAAATAATAGAGTACATTTTTATCATGTCGCCGATACAAATTTCTCCGAAAAACACTATTAGTCCTCCCATTCGCTAGCCTGGGGCTGAACTTCACTATTTAATTTATACTTTCCTTCGGTGCTTCCAATCTAGGCATCAGCCACGAGAACTTTTTCTATGCAGTTTGCAAGTACCTTAACTAAAGTAGAAGAATTAATCTCTTAATTGCGTGATTATTCTTCCTGCAAAAGTATTCAAACATAAACAGGAGCTTTTTTTAACCACGCCAATTCCTATTCAAGGTAGTGAATGATTGTCTGATCTGAAAGAGTGACAAACAACTCTTGCACTCCTTTCATTCAGCCTAGGGGGTCTTTTCTTTTTTCTTTCTTTTTTTTCTCCGGTTGGTGGTTTCGATATTGATTATAAAAAATCTTACTCAAATAAGACATCGATTCTTGGCCGATCCCCCCTAGTGGGTACGAGACATGGCTGTGGGATCGTCGTCGTCATCGTCATCGTCGTCGTCGGCGTCGTCATCATCATCATCATCATCTTAGGCACTGTAGCAAGTAGTATTGGTGAATGACTTCAATTCTCACCATACATCGTGGTGTTTCATAACCCATAAGATTGGGAAGCGTTTGCGGGATCTGGTTTCACAGTATATCCTAACATGCATTAACGCACGGACACCCACTTCTTGAGGACAAGTAGTGACCACTTGCATATGTATTTTGAGAAGGTATGTCCGGTGACCTCGGTAACCAGCCTTTCAATAACTCACGTAAATTTTATTGCACTTGAAAAATTACTAAGGGCTGCCTGGTCACACCGTATAGTTAAAACTTAAGAGCGAATGGCCATGAATTTAAGTAACGTGATAAAATAATCGTTAAATAAATCAAAATGCTGCGATACGTAAAGGCATCTGACAAAGATCCTTCTAATCCTCTGTGGAATTCAGCTTGTGGACTCGATACATTCATCGACAAACAAAAAACTCATACATTCATCAACAAACACTGAATCAGTGGTTTCTACTCCAAGTGAACTATCTAGTTTTCTTGAATATATTGCAAAAGAACTTGAAAGTTGCTTTACATCTGCCTTCTCAAACCCCTCGCGATCTTCTGAGAAAAGTGGCGGTTCGGAGAAGGTCACTGCTTCGGAGTTAGAACAAGTAGTAAGAAACTTGCCCAATACTGCGTCAGGTCCTGATGGCATAACTACGTCGACAATAAAAATCATCCATAACGTTCGACCCCAGGAACTCCTGACATTAACAACTCTATCAGAAACCTATAGATTCAACCTGATTAGAGAATTGATAAGATAATTCCTTTATTTAAAAACAAGGTGTTGAGTTTACAATAGATATCATCAGACCAATAGCACTTACATCTAATCTGGTAAAACTAATTGAAAGGATTTTGCGCATTAGGATAGATAATTGGTTGAATAGAAACATGGTCTTGAGCCAATGCCAAATTGGCTTCGGGCGTGGTTGCTCAACTTGGTGTGCCCATGTCGATTTAGAAAGTAGAATACAGCTTGCCCGTTATAAGAAAGAATATGCCGCGTTAGTAACCCTAGACATCACAAAAACTTATGACAGCGTGGAACATTCAAAACTAATAAATTCACCTAAAACGCAGGTCTACCACAATTCTTTGTAGCATGGTTAGATTCCTTCTAAAACGACAGGGAATGTCACTGTTCTCAATCTGGTTTCTCGTCTCTAAGGCACAAACAAGCTAGAGGTCTCCAACAAGGATCAGTGTTTTCGCCTCTGTTATTTAATATTTTACTATGCACTATTCCTGTATAGATGGACGCGCAAGTATATGTATATGCCGATGATATCGCGTTTTTTTTTGCTACACCTGCAGGTATACATTCACTATATAAAAGTCTGGAGACGTATATGAACGCTCTAGAAACGTGGTTAGAAAAATTATATTTATCACTGAATGTCAAAAAAAGTGCGAAAGTAGTTTTCCTCTGAGTGTTCCTGTCCATATCGCTTTGAATTACCGGCAAGACATTATCCCGCAGGTAGAATCTGTTAGGTATTTAGGAATGACTTATACTGAAAAACTTAGTTGGAGTCCACATATCAAAAACATGGCTGCCAAAAGAACTCGTGCGCTGGGGATGCTTCGTAGACTCAGCAGCAAAGGTGCACGTTCACGCCATAATGTTCTCATCATGATTCACTGCATGTATATTAGCGCGATATTAGACTTCGGCTGCGTCTTGTTTTCTGGTGCACCTGCATACAAACTATGACCACTGGTTCTTTTAGAACCCGAATCATAACAAATATGTCTTGGACTTCCAAAATTTGTATAAATACTATTTTATACAAAGAAGCATGCCTGCCTTCCCTTTTTAACATCCCAATCGTGCGTACATTTTAAAGATCTATACACCGCCATTGAGGAGATCGTAATCTATTTTTCTTGAACATCCGACAGAATGTTTCGGCCACCAGTGCCCAACATTACGGTGTCCCCAGGTCTTTCCCCACAGACACAATAGGAAACTATAGAAGTGCAGCTCCGTGAAATTCTAATCATAGGCAGATCTGTACAAGCAAGTCGAAAAGAACTTGATGACATATTTTCCAAGAATCGCAAACATTTACCCAGTAGATACTCGAATTGCATTTTGGAGGACCATTTATCTAGATTAGAAATGGAAGCAGTGATAGCGACTGACGCTTTAGTTTGTTAAAAAAAGGCAGGGGTGAGAATTGCATCATTATATATAAATTGGTCTTTTTGAATTCGATTACCTGAATTTGCTCCTATTTATCAAGAGGAATACTTGCCACCATATTAGCTCTACGTAAATTACCCCTATTATTATCAGAAGCCGCTATAGTGACAGACAGCCTATCCCTATGTTCCTCTTTACCTGCAAGAAAATTTTTATTTCCTTAGAAATATTTCATTCCCTCATTCCAAGACATATACGGAATATTCGCTTGGTATTGGTACCTGAACATATACACATTCCTCTAAATGAACAAGCGAATACACTCGCACTTTTATCAGGTAATGGTCCGATAATGTCTAATTTGCCGACGTGTGCGTTTGTAACTGCAGCGAGTTTTGGAAAATTTGCCGTATCGGACAACTTCGCAAAGTCTGCGTTGTCAGCTTCTGTGTTCCCTCACCTCAATTATTCCCTCACCTCAATGTTCCCTCACCTCAATCAAGAAGAATCGATGGTGTTCCTCCAGAAGGACTGAGATCGCAGTTACCAAAATACAATGCCGAGTCCCCCCACGGAATCTTTACCTACACTAGTCTGGTCTGGTACAGTCGGCTTTATGCCTCCATTTCAATGATTGTGTATCTCTGGATCATTCCTTTCTAACGTGCAGAATATTCACCAAACGGAAGAGAAGACTTCTCGATGAACCGCTTCGAAGGTTGTGATTAAGCTTATCCCTCCCGGTTCTCCCTTCTTTTGGGGCTACCGTACTGAGTTTTAGCCAAACGAGCGTTTGCGAAGCCGTTTGCGATTTCCTTCGGGAGACGAAAAGAATAGAATGCTAAGTTCGTCGTTTAAAAAATCTTAAAATCAAGCGTATTCATAAAACCTGAACACTTTGAATTTATAAAAATTTCCTTTTCAATGGCAAGACATCGTTCGTATCATGGCCGACCCCCAAGGTGGGTTGCGCCAGGATAAAAAGGAACAAACAAAAAGCATGTCGCTGGGCGTACATCAACGACGTTCATCAAAATCGCCCGCCGAAAGACCAAACCACGCCTCGATCATGGTCTCCATCTCCTGCGAGGTACAGTTCACCGAATCACTGCAGTTTTTCTGACGTCACTACGGGGTAGTTTTACCACGACGGGAAAAGTAGGCGCAGTGACCTCCAGGTTTAGTGTTACCAATCATCGAAATCACCAACAGCCCCGTTACAGACAAACGACCAATGAAGACACCTTTCAGTCTCATTTACGATATATAGAAATTCAATATTTTCCAACTAGTTTACTGTCTACCGTCTCTCTACCATAATTCTTCCTGCACGCACGTTTGCGTTGGAAACCGTGAAATAAAGTCTCTAAGGTGTCAATTTTAGTAAAACAGTTTGTTTATATGTATATATTCACATATGTCGAAGCAACATTTTCGTGAAAGTCGATGCTGCTTGGTTGAAAAAAAATAACTTAACATGCACCCCTGAAAGTTGTAAGTCTTTTGCATGGCCTGACCCTGTCATGCCAGGACCCCCTGGCACCCAACGCAAGGCTTATGTGAAACAAGTAAAGTTAGAAAAAAATACTGTTTGCGTCCACCTAACGAAGCCCGAGTGAGAATGAATTTGTAAATTGTGAAGAGAAATCAGATTTGTTCACAGATTAGTGACCACTAGTCTTATGATGATGTGTGGTGCTTAATAGAGCAAGGGCCAATTGATGGCCAAAAAGCACCAGGTCATAGGACAGGATAAGAACAGTAAATATGTTCAGCGTCTGTATAAGGACGTCAAAATTTCTCACGCTAAAGCGGGTAAAACATAGAAGTGATAAAATTATGACAGTAATGTGAAATCTGTAGTGAGAATGTATGGCGAAAAGTTCTGGTAATAAAAGCGTGATGTAGACATTTAGAACAGGCACACGTACGTCGTCAGTGCCATTATGTCCAAGCACCCCAATGCAGGTGGTTTCAAATGTAGAAACAGCCCCACCGCGGTTGTCTAGTGGCTAAGGTACTCGGCTGCTGACACGCAGGTCACGAGGTTGAATCCCGGCTGCGGCGGCTGCATTTCCGATGGAGGCGGAAATGTTGTAGGCCCGTGTGCTCAGATTTTGTGCACGTTAAAGAACCCCAGGTGGTCGAAATTTCCGGAGCACTCCACTACGGCGTCTCTCATAATCATATAGGGGTTTTGGGACGTTAAATTCCACATATCAATCAAATCAATCTAATGTAGCAATCGCAGCAGAACTCTCTTGAAAGGCTGCGCTACGCGATACCAAGGAATTATACATGAAAAGTGTGGACTTCTTTTAAAAAGCCAAAACAGATTTATGAGCGAAAAGCGGTTCCCTACCGATAAACATCGAGATGTGAAGTGATACCTGTTGTTGGTAGGGTAATGAAAAGTGTTGTCTTCTTAGAGTGTCTAATTGTTCACACTCGAATAAAATGAGAAGTACCGGAAGTGCTTCACCACATCTGTCACATAGTAGTGGATCACGACCGGACAAAAAGTATGAGTGTTTCATGTATGTTTGTGCTAATCTGAATCTTGTTAGTGTTACCGCTGTACGAAAAGATTTTGATACTGGTGGTCAGTTACCAAGGTGTGGCTTCATAACATGAAGTTTTTCCTGTGGGGCTATCTCATGTGCTCTACCAGTATTCTCTGAACTTCTGTTTGAGATAGGGTTTAGCGCAAGCGCTGGGATAGATATGGGTGCACTGGCAGTGCTTTAGTGGACTGATGCGGCAAGCTGGTTGGCCATCACGTTGCCTTGAATCCCGTGGTGCCATGGTACCAAGTACACTACCACATGTTCTTTGAGCGTGTAGAGTGCACACAATAGTGACTTAAAGTGACACAAGGACCGGAACAAGAGTGCTTT
This sequence comes from Rhipicephalus microplus, assembly GCF_013339725.1. Classification (NCBI taxonomy): domain Eukaryota; kingdom Metazoa; phylum Arthropoda; class Arachnida; order Ixodida; family Ixodidae; genus Rhipicephalus; species Rhipicephalus microplus. Next base: position 39,625 of record NW_023611972.1, on the reverse strand, counting down.
TTCCTGTCCTTCTTGTCTGTTCCTGAAGTTTTCGTGCTGTTACTAGAAGAGAACCACAAGGACGGGGTTTTATCGTTTTGAGAGTGTTTGCAGAACTTTTACCACACTGAGGAACTCCGTGTAAATTACTATTTTTTTGTGTTTGTAAATGATTGATGTAAATCTCATAAGTATCGCGTAAGCTTGCGTGGTGAAGATGCTTGTATCTGGATGTCGAAGGCCAGCATGCGTAAAGGATGAGCCGATGGCAACAGTTGAACACAGAAGAGTTAGACTTAGAGGCATATGTAAAGAACTCAAGATGTGTGTACTTGTGTAGAAGTTCAAAGAAGTAAGTGAAAATATGCGCGATGGGCGCGTGTTTTGTAACTTCCAGGAAAGACACATCGCAATCTACAGTCTGCCACTGACACAGTGGCGGGTATGCTACAGGAGCTATTAAACTGTATTGAAGTGACACACAAGTTTTCTCAGCAAGACCCTGCAGGCGAAATGAACAGGACAGCCTCGCCAAAGACCTGTTTTGAAACAGAGTGGAGCTCGGCAAATCATTGATAGTTGAGTATGAGGGTTGCTTCTTGTCTTCGTCCACCCTAAAAAATATGCAAAGGACTTGTAAGTTCTCGGCAGATGAAGCGACCACCTATTTGACTCAACGTGGAGTTTTTCTATGGGACTGGTGCGAAAAGCATAGGCCGCAAGCGGATGCCCAATTGATAGACAGGGCCAAGCAATTTTAGGGCACTGGTGGCTGCTGACTGATATATTATCACCCCAAAACTTATACATGGGCACATAAGTTTTTCATGAAAAATTATGAGGCATTTTTATCACTGGTAAATGATGTCCGCGATAAAACCGTCAGTACATTTTTTGTTTCAGGCGTTTGTATTTGAGATATATACTGTGTGGAATGAATGTTAGTTCCTTGTTTAATATATTACATAGATACTTCTCCTCAGATTTCACCGGTATCCTCTGACCAAGCAGGTAAATGTCGGGACCGTTTTGGAAGCCTCTGTTTCTTCTGAATAAAACATATGTCCTTTTTTAGAATAAAGGTAAAGCCATTCTCGTCTGCCCCCTTGTTTACATTGTTCGAGCAAAGTTGGACCTGCCGCTTGCTCACGGTGACGTCGCATGATTTGCAACCTTTCTGCATGTCATCAACACATGTACAGTAAAACATATCGCGTTTAGTGCAGGTATGCAAGGTTATCATTTTTATAATAAAAATGAACAACTCAGAACACCACCTTGCGGCATTCCCGAATCCTTGACGAAAGTACGAGACAAGATGTTCCCCATTGCGAGACGGAAATTGCGATTGGACCAATGAATTTGGATTATATTCAGCGTATTACCTTGGACATCCAAGTGTGAGAGGTATCCGAAAATTCCAAATCGCTATGTGGTGTTGTACGCTTTTTGATATCGAGAACGACCGACAGGAAAAAATATCTATGTAGGAAAGCATCGCGTATCTGTGCCTCGATACGTACTAGGTGGTCGAAGGTGGATCTACCTTGCCAAAATCTAAACAGGTACGGATAAAGTAGGCTGTTGGTTTAAAGAAGTGTACGAGTCGGCAATTTATAATCTTTTCGAAAAGTTTGCACAAGCAGCTTGTCAGTGCAATCGGCCTGTAACTCTGAACAGAGGATTGATCTTTGCCTTCTTACAAAATGAGAATGACAATGGCCTCTTCTTAAGAGGCAGGGATGTCGCCGGAAAAGCAGATGGCATTTTACATGGAAAGTAAGATTTTTTGCGTTTCGACGAGTACGTACTTCAACATTTCATAGCCCACATAGTCAGATCCCGGAGCGGAAGTGCTGCAGGAGTTTAGAGGTGCCTGCAGTTCAACTATGGAGTAAGTTTACGTTGTATGTCTCGTATATTGTACATTTGGTTCTTGTTTCTGCTTCTTCACTCATGCCTTGTGCCATTGGATTTCTTGAGAGCAGTGTGACTAGCTGGAAATGTTCTGGAAGTGTGCTTCTAGGTGGTTTGCTTGGTTTCCGAGCTGTCGCCTTTTGTGTCTACCAGAGAGAGCGAATATGATCGTTTTCCTTCCACCCTTCTGACACTGTCCCATACCTTACCCTCGGGAGTATACAAAGTGATGACAGATAGAAATTTATGCCAACTTTCCTTCTTGCTTGTCTGTGCGTCCTCCTATCCTATGATTTTATGGTCTTACAACTTGTGTGATTTCTAGCGGTCGGAAATTCCTTAAGCAATCTCCACGCTTGGTTTTGTTCTTTACGTGCTTTTTGACCCTCGTCGTTCAACCAAGGGACACCTCGTTTGCAAGATAGTCCACTTGTTTGTGGAATACATATTGGTGAACAACGTCAATAAAAAGGCTGAGAAGTAGTCCACAGCAGCCTATACGCTTAACGCCCACAAGTCAGCCCAAATTAAGAAAGTATCTTTTCGAAACTGCTCCAATTCAGCTTTTACGTTGCGCCATTTGAATACCTGTGAAAGGCATTTATATAACGTTGATGTACTCAAAGCTACCGGGAAATGGTCACTTCCGTAAGTATTAATATTGGTTTTCTACTGAAGTAGGGGTAGAAGTGACGGAGATGCAGTGCTTATGGCTATGAAGGAGTAGGTATTGTGAGCAAGGCTGTAGTATGTACGCGCTTTCCGATTCAGAAGACAAGCAGCCGGAAGAGAAAAGGAACTGTTCGATCAGGCAACCTCGTGTGTCACCACGAGAGCCTCCCCCTAGGCTACTATGCGTATAAAAGTCGCCTAGGACAAGATAGGGTTCGAGAAGTTCACCTATCAAGGACTGGAATTCATGTTTGTGCAGCTTGAAATTCGGAGGTATGTATACAAGGCAAATGGTAACCAATTTGTTTAGAAGCATCACTCGAACGGCCAGTGCCTCAAGAGACGTTTGTAGTTTGAAATATTTTTATGCTATCTCTTGTTTAACTATACCAGCTAAACCTCTGGATGATGCCAGAGCATCATCTCGGCCCTTTCGGGTAGCATGTCGGTGTGTTATATTTAAACTTTGTTTCTTGTACACACAGAACTTTTCGTGAGTGGGTGTGTAAAAGTTCTTTGACGTCGTCTAGTTTCCTGAGAAGGCCCCTGATGTTCTATTGTGTAACATAAGTGTTCATGGTGAAAGTAAAGTAGTGCTCTGTGTACGTTACAGGAGCAGCTTGTTTAAGTTGAAAGTTCGAACTCAAGTAACAGGGTTGTGATCAGGCCCTGTTATGAGCTTTTTAGTTCCCTTGGAGCATTCAGTAGATCCGAGCTGCTCTTTCAGCACCAGGGTTGCCACCGTATACTTTGCCTTCTTGGAGGCACTGGACGTCGGCATATACGAGCTGGTTGTACGAAGTTTAGGCCTTACCTGGTGAGGTGAGGCCTTGAGGCCTGAAGGCCCTGGAGTGTCGCGTCTCAATTCGCTCGAAGGCGGAGCAGACAGAACTGCTGCCGCCCTAGCGGCAGGGGCCGCAGACGACGGCTCTCTTTGCACAGGCTGAAGGAGTGGCGAGGGCTGCTGCGACGACGTTGCGTTCACGCGCCGCATCAGCATATGTGGGGCCATAAAATGGCGAGACTTTTCTTCTTGCTTCTTTAAGTGTGATCTTTTTTACCTTTATTAGGACGATTTCTTTTTCTTTTTCGAAATGATCAGGGCCTAGAGTATCCGGCATGATTTCCACCACATAGCGCACAGTGTGCCGCTTCTTTTCATTTCTCCTACGCGTGGCCCTAAACTCCACATAGAGCAGAAATTTGCCGACCACGACAGCTTTGCGAGCCGTAGTGATATCTCTGACATTGAAAGCAACGGCAGGGGTTAGGAATATATGACCTCACAAAAGTCTTTGTATATCCAGTTTGAATGGTTTCCGGCAGATCGCTCGAAGCGAGAGTCAATACTAAGTCTTCAGTTGGTATATCCTTATTCTCTGTTCTTATCTTCATCCGCTGTACGTTGGTTACGTTCTGGCTCCTCCGTCATTTCAGAAGTTCAGCTTCTGTCAGGTCAAGCAGATCGGCGCCCAATACTACCCCTCCAGTAGAGTTCATAAACCTGTGTGGTGTAATTGGCTCTGCCCCGTCAACATGCGGCGCTTGAGAGCCGTACTACTAGTGCTAACGTGCGGCAGAAATTTGAAATGTCGAGTCGGCCTCGGAGCGGCACGTTTTGCTGAGACGGCGTATTTGAATGCAGCTGACTGGATATAGTTTCGGGCACCGAAAAATTTCCACAATATATATTCGCGGCATCAAACCTGTGTAGCACTGGCAAGTGTTTTTTTGTCCATCTGTGCTGCTGAAAGCGAGTAGTTTTGCGATGGAAGACACGTTTATGACGCGAAGAAGACGGACGGCGTTGTTGTGTGGGCGCGAGGTCAATCTCAACAAGAGGTTCAGCTGTACATCGCATCTTTGCCGGTAAGTAGCGCAAGCTTGCATTTTAATCTTATACAAAATATTTGCCGTTTTTTTTCTTTCATGCCAATGTTAAAGGAGTTCGCTTACATTCACGAGCGTCGATCTTTTCACAAAACGTATGGCCGCAGCCGAGCAGGTGACTGCGTCGCACCAGCTACTTCGCGGGTTGTCAAAATAATGATGTATAACGATGTTCTGTGGTTATAACGCGATCATCTGAATTATCAAAATGTAGCCCATATCTTCATCTGCATTCGAGGCCTGGCTTGCTGTTCGATCAATGCAAATTGTCATGCATACGCGGCAGTTTTCTAATGACTCGCGGGCGCAAATTGCCATGTCATAAAAAAACCTCCAGAACAACATTCACCGACTTTCTTGCGTAGAATACCAAATAAACTTTCTGTTCAGTCTCTCCCGACGCAAGACTACCATCTTTCAACGACATAATCAGCGTACCATGGTGATACGCGGCCAATTTTTTCTAACACACTCCGTCCTCCATCTTTCAGCAGCAAGTAGGTAATAATGGACTAGTCGTTAGAGTATCAGCGTCGCGTGCAAGAGCTGCGTGGTTTGAATTCTGGTGCCACGGACTTTCTAATTAGATTTCAAAAAAGCACCCATGTGATGATGAAATTGCAGCTAGAGGCCTGGGATACGGCCTCACCTGTGACTAATGGTGGTAACGGACTCCGTCACGAGAAAAGGATTGGCCACCCTGGTGCTGTATCCGGCCACTACTTCCCACATGCATACGTCAGCACTGGACACTGCTACATAAATTAACTCCAGCGCATGGCGCTCAACTACAGTTGGCGTTAACCCAACGGGACAGCGGAATCAATTGAGTACATATGTAGGGATTATGAAACCATATTTGGCAGCACTGCAACCACAACGTAATGTTTGTTCAACTTACTTTGAACAAATATTAGGGTTAGGGTCTATTTGTACAGCTTGGTGGTAGAGCACCTAAATACCACGCAGAATGCTTGCGTTTATTTCCTGCTGGGACCCTGATATTATTTTTTGCGTTCGCCCGGCCAATGCTGTCGATGTCAGGTTTTTATTCACGCTCGCGCATTGAAATTTCTTATGTGTGTTCTCGTCGTCCCTGGTTAGATGCTAAAGTTCATTTACATTCGGCACACACCCGTATACCAGTGGCACATACCCGCGAACTTGTAAGTGCCACTCTCTGGCGGAAAGTGTTTGACGACGTAGGTGACGGAACTGTAATATTAATAGAAAGGAGATTTATTGACTAGAAAGCTTGTTTTTACTCAGGCTCAGGCGATGCACCAGTCACAGTTCACGAGCTCGAGCCTCTGCTGCACGCGCGATGCTGCTTCTTCTGCACCGGAGTGCTTCCTCTTCTTTACAATAGCCTCGCAGAAAAAAGGAGCCATTCTGGAGACTTAGTCGTCTGCAGGTGGCGTTGAAACATGGAACGGCTCGAGTCTCAGAACGTGTACAACCTCGCGGTTATGATGTCGCTAGTCTGATGACGGCGAAAGAGGACCAATGAGGTAATTTACTGCGGAAGTCTGTTTCAGAATATGATATGGTCCAGCGTACCTAGGCAGGTGTTTGGAAGAGAGCCCAGATATGCAATGCGGCACTGACAGCCACACAAGGGCACCCGGAAGAAAAACAGCCGTTGTGGTCTGGCACCATGGATTGCTGTTTAGTCGTTTGGGCCATCGGACGTAAAGCGATAAACTAACTGGCGACATTCTTCTGCGTGTCTGGCGGCGTCCAACATCGGCAGGCACTCGGACGCGTACGGTCGATAGGGCAGAATTGTGTCAATGGTATCGGAGAGGTGACAGCCGTAAAGGAGGTAAAAAGGGGAGAAACCTGGTGTTTCTTGTGTTGTCGTATTATAGGCGTATGTATTGAGTGAGAGAAGTAAGTCGCAGTTCGAATGGTCAGGCGTCACGTACATAGAGAGCATATCACCGAGAGTACAATTAAAACGCTCGGTAGCCCTATTGATTTGAGGGTGGTAAGTGGTACATGTGCAATGTACAATAGTACACTCAGCGAGCAATTGTTCAATGACTTCCGACAAGAAGGTGCAGCCAGAGTCCAGGAGGAGTTCTTGAGGGCCTCCTTGACACAGCACAAAACGACGTAGTATGAAGGTGGTGACTTCCTGTGCGGTAGCTGTTTGAAGAGCAGTGTCCTCAGCATAGCGCGTTAAGTTGTCGATAGCAACTCTTCTTCACCCGTTGCCAGTCGCAGTCAATGAAAAGGGCTAATAAAATTCTATACCGACCCGCTCGAAGGGTCGGGAAAGGCATGGTAAATGTCGCAGTGCACCGGCAGAGGCATGCGGTGAAGATTTTCGGCGCTGACATTCGGCACAAGAGTGGACGAAGTTGCAGACAAAGATATACATACCACGCCAGTAGTAAACGATGTCTAACCCTTCCGTAAGTCTTTAAGACTCCTGCGTAGCCATATTTTGGGTCAGCGTGGAAAGTGGAATAAATGTGTGATCACAGGGCTTGCGGAACGCCGAGCAGCCACTTTCGTCCCTCTGGTGCGTACTTGCATCAATAGAGAAGCGTGTCACGTATCGACAAGTGTGGAACTTGGCGCTGGAACATTCGCGTCTTTGGGACTTCAGAAGTGCCTGAAAGGTGATTGAGAAGTGAAAGAGCCCCTCGTGTCATTGCGTTGTTCGATAGAAATGGTGCAAAGTAGAGAGAAGACAATGTGGGATCAAAGGCAGAGTCAGCTGTGGCATTCTGGGAAAAGGGGAAAGGGTTTCGGCGTCGGCATGCGTTTGTTTTTAACGATAAGCCACGTCTGTGTCATAATATTGGATTTTCAACGCCCAGCGAGCGAGGTTGCCACATGGGTCTTTCAAAGTTAAAAGCCAGCGCAGCACATGGTGGTCGGTCACGACGTCAAATAAACCACCCCATAGATATGGGCGAAACTTCCAAAGTGCCCACACAATGGCCAAACACGCCGTTTTCTTGACGCTGTAGTTACTCTCTGCCTTGGTTAGCGTGCGACTAGCGCATGACCCGACGTATTTTGTATGCTATGGTTTCCGCTGTGCGAGCACAACACCCAGGCCTACACCACTGGCGTCGGTGTGGATTTCAGTGGGAGCTTGAGGATTGAAACGGCGTATAATTCGCGGCGTCGTGAGGAGCCGTCGCAAAGTGGTGGAAGCCTAGTCGCAGGCAGGGTACCATAATGAGAGGTCTTTACGGTTGCCGAGAAGGGGAGTGAGGGGCGATATAATAGACGCAGAGTTTCGGACAAATCACCAAAAAGACGAACCCAAGCCAATAAAACTCCGAAGTTCTTTGATGGTGGCATGTTTAGGAAACACCGTAACTGCGCGCAGTTGCTCGATATCCGGGAGTATTCCTTCCTTGGAAACAAATGGCCCAAAATGATCAGTTGATGCATAGCAAATTGACTTTTTTTTAAAGTTTCTTTGCAAACTAACTTTGGTCAAGCAAGTAAGGACGTGCTGAAGGTCACGTAAGGGTGTGTCGAAGTTAAGCGTGAAGACCACAATATCATCGAGTTACCACAAGCAGACCTTCTATTTGAGGCCACATAGAATGTCCTACATCATTCGTTCGAACGTTGCAGGTGCGTCGCGATTCCGAAAAGCATGACAGTGAATTCATATGAGCCGTTTGGTGGATAAAAGCACTTTTGAGGCGATCGGCTTCCGCCATCAGCACTTGGCAATACCCTGACCGCAAGTCTAACGAGGAAAAGAACTCGGCACCCTGCAAACAGTCCAAAGCATCGTCAATACGCGGCAGTGAAGAGTCATTCTCCAGCATGATATTGTTCAATTTTATATTGACACACAAACGAATACAACCACATTTTTTTCATTTTTTTTGACGAGGACCACAGGAGACGCCCATGAGTTCCTATAAAGGTCGGATAACGCCTCTGAGAAGCATGTCGTCTACTTTATCAACCATTCGCGTGTCCACTACAGTTCTGTAGTGGACACGCGATATGATCGTTGTCGCTGCGGTGCGTGAGACGCTGTGTCCATGTGGTGTTCTACTGCTATGGTAAACCCGAGAGATGTTTGTGCAACAACGAAAGAACAATTTGATTGATTTATTTGTAGGGTTTAACGTCCCAAAAGCACCACATGAGTATGAGAGACGCCGTAGTAGAGGGCTCCGAAAATTTCGACCACCTAGGGTTCTTTAACGTGCACCCAAATCTGAGCACACGGGCCTACTACAATTCCGCCTGCATCGGAAATGCAGCCGCCACAGCCGGGATTCAATCCTGCGACCTGCTGGTCAGCAGCCGAGTACCTTAGCTGCTAGACCACCGCGGCGGGGCAACAACGAAAGAATGGCGGTAGCACTGAAGGATGGTGAGGAGCTGTGAACGCTGAGATGTTTTCAACGATAAAAGGTTGAAATATGTCCGCTGACGTGGGGTCAGGCACACAGACGGCAGCCAGTTCACCGACGGAGGTAGAAGGCACCTCAGCGGCGATGAATATACTTCTTGCAAAACTGGTCGTCTTGACGCGGCCAAGGCGCTTCTTACAAAGCAGGGTCAAAGCAAGATTGGAGGCTCCCGCTGAGGAACACTGCCTGGACAGGTCGCCGGAGGGGATGTAAGCGTCTCCTGATCAGCGTCTGGCATAGCCGAAGGTAAACATCGAGAAGGGATTTTCAGGATCGTAGTGAAAAGGTATAGGAGACGGCAGTTAGCACGGCTCCACCAAATATAAAAGATATGTATTTAGCGGAAAAGTTGTTGTTATTCAGGGTCAGGCGATGCGCCAGCCAAAGTTCCCAAGCTCCAGCTTCTGCTGCACGATCGATACTTGCTCGCTCGCTTGATCCTTCTTCATGGCTCTCACTGACTAAGGGGGACGGGCAAAGAAAGCGGCGGTTAATGTAAGTCAATACCTCAAGATTATCAAGGCTAGGGAAATAGGATTACTTCTCTTTACTTGGTGGGACTATTTTGGCACAATGTAAAAAAGTGAAAGAAAAGAAATAGTAGAATTTGTTGAATAGCTGTGGTGAAATTTGTACATATATTTTTTCCGAAAGTCAATTCATTACAGTGTAATAGTTGAAAATAAATGCTAGATTGGCTAGTAAAAATTGAGAGCTGATCAATGGCTCAGCATTGTAATCTTCTTGTGTTGCGTGCTGCTGGCTGGGTGCCGGAGTACTTCCTGTTCTTTACTATATTAATTCTTGACCCGCGCGTCAAATTCATCGTGCCACCTTACCCTCACGTGTTAATTTTGGATCACGCCAAATTAAAGGGGTGTTCACGAAGGCACCAGACGTGAAGGTCTTGTTAGATAGATAGATAGATAGATAGATAGATAGATAGATAGATAGATAGATAGATAGATAGATAGATAGATAGATAGATAGATAGATAGATAGATAGATCGATAGATAGGTAGATAGATAAATAGATAGATAGATAGATAGATAGATAGATAGATACCAAAATTGTTTACAGTAGGTTTTGAAAAGCTTCGCTTTCAATATCCCTCAGTTTTTATATGCTCTGTAGTAGGGATGCAGTGATGCTGCTCTTAGTGATGTGGCTCCACATGTGTCAGTGTATACCAGTTAGAGTCATTTATTCAATTTGCTTTAGCCCCTAGTTATTATTATATTTGTCTTTGCTATGTTGTCCCAGTCTGGAATCTAGGCGCTAGCACGCACTGATAAACGTGATAAAAGTGTATGAGCCACCTCTGCCTACAAAACGTTCTGATAGAAACGAGCGCATAGTTCCATGGTTCCTTGTTCTGTCTGTGTCTTTTTTTTGTAAGCCACAGGTTTGAAGATGCATAGCCGCTTGCAAGCACATTCTTAAGCCACGTGAAAAAAAAAACACGTATACTAAAGAAGAGTTTTTCTTTTTTTTTCAGGAAGAGCCTAACGCAGAAACTGAAACTAGGCTAAATTTCACAATGATGTAAACACCTGAATATCTTCAATTTAGAGAACAGTTGTAATCAAAAGGGGGCAATAGGTAATTCTTCCATGAACACAAAAATGTCCTATCTAATAAATAATAACGAGCCAAATATTCCAACTGTATCGAACCGAGCGACAATCAGTAAACCAGCACTGCTTCAACAATCGTAAGAAAAAGAGACAACATGGTTTGTAGCAAATTGTTTCATTTGTGTGCTAGTTGCTTTGGTATTGCGTTCATGTTTTCACAACTAATTTTTTTACGTCAAAGTGGCACTTACTGAACGACAAAACTTTCAGTGCCAAAACTCGATTATAAAGAGCAAGAGGCTGATTTTTATACTTCTTCTGGCCTCTTAGTGATTATTTTCGTGTTTAGCGCCACAATATGATGTCATCCGTTCGCTCCAACAAGGCATATTTGAATTGAAACACACTTTAAATGAAGATACTGGCCACCTGTCTATTCTTTAGAGAAGAAATGGTTCGAGATGTCATGACATAAAACAAACTGGAAGGCTTTTTAATGCTTTCAATAGATGCGAAGCAAACAGAGCACTAACAAGTGTCCAAAATAGTGCGCGTTTTGACAGGCAGGACCACTCTATCTTCAAGGCTGGTAATGACCATTACACCGATGCGACGAAGCGCGGCGCCGACAGAAGCACAAAGTTGATGTCAATTCTGTCAAGAAATATTGCTATACCATCGATTTGAAATGCTTTGCACCTATTATACGAGGTAATTTATGTCCAAGTCAAATTCTCTAATTTATATGCGCCAAATACAAACTTTACTCCTCAATACTGATGCTAATGGGTAATTTAGATTTTAGGTGGTATTTAGACTGCCCCGCCGAGGTGGTCTAGTGGCTAAGGTACTCGGCTGCAGACCCGCAGGTTGCCGGTTCGAATCCCGGCTGTGGCGGCTGCATTTCCGATGTAGGCGGAAATGTTGTAGGCCCGTGTGCTCAGATTTGGGTGCACGTTAAAGAACCCCAGGTGGTCGAAATTTCCGGAGCCCTCCACTACGGCGTCTCTCATAATCATATGGTGGTTTTGGGACGTTAAACCCTACATATCAGGTGGTATTTACACTATAGGTTATGACTACTTAGATTTTAGGTAAAGATTAGTGGTATTTAGGTGGGAGAAGCATATTGGAAAAAAAGTGCGAGCAAAAACTACCATTTTGTCAGTAAAAAAAGTGCGTATTTTTGCATTTTCACTAAGCGTGAATTAGCTCTCTTAAAAAAAACGCCTAAAATGTGCCTGTCAATCTCCCTATGTTAATGACTGCCAGAATTATGACAGAAAACAACATCATCTCACGACAACAGAAATTTGGTCACTATAACAAACGCCAACACTTCCTAAATAAAAGCTTATAGACGCTTTCACTATTTGCAAATACAAGCTCTTGATGACATCGGTTTCGTCCACTGATGTACCTTATTAGCGTCGATGGACAACTAGAGATTTAGAAAATAGCCCTCTGATTTTCCGCAGCTTCCTTTTCTTAATTTCCGAACCATAATTAAATCAATGTTCTCTTGAGCTATTTAAAATTTAAATTTAAAAATTTAAATTGTAATGAAGAAGTAGTGAGTCATGCATAGCTCGGCAAACACATCTTCAGTGCTAAGCGCGAGACGCTCGGCCCGGACGTTGTCGCTGCTTTCGCTGGCTAGGCCTACGCTCCTACCTGGTCTCAAATAACAGTTCTCGCTACGCTCCTACCTGGTCTCAAATAACAGTTCTGGCTTTTTCAGTTCTTATTTATATAATAGTTTATTTTTACTTTTCGCCTGTTTCTTATAAGTTAAAAATGAAAGAGATTATTTTTACCCTTGAGGAGAATTTGGAAACGTGCTTTCAGGTTCAACGTTAGGAGCTGGTAAATGAGGTACCGAAAGTTTCTTGGCGTAAAACGCAGGCAACCTTGAGAATGTCTATACGCTTAAATGATTGCTCATAGATCGCCCTCCAAGAATGTCATCTCTTCATGGGAAATAAAAGTGAAAGGTTCGCTAACACAGCTGTCCACAGTTTTGTTGATGATAAACTCCCCCATTAACTTTTTCTTTTCATATTTTCCGCAAGCCCGTTTCGGGAGGCTGCTCATCTTAAAATCCACTTGACACCCACAGCTGCTGGTTCGTTTTTGCCACGTTTCTACCATGCCTAAGCTTTGACACGCGTCTGTTAAATTTGTTGCCATATGCTTATCTCGCCAGCGTACTATTGCGCGCGTTATCCCCACTGCTCTCGAGTTTGAAATCAAAGCTTCCGCTTGAAAGAAATTACGCCGACGTTGCAAAACTTCTATTGTTATAGCAATATAAATGGGCACCTACAGCTGGATGTTGCCGCAGGCATCGGCGTCATTCACCATATATATATATATATATATATATATATATATATATATAAATATATATATATATATATATAATATATATATATATATATATATATATATATATATATATATATATATATATATATATATATGTATGGATATATATATATATATATATATATATATATATATATATATATATTTATAGTGGGAGTAATATTTCAATGGGCCAGTTAGTCTTCGTGAAGGTATGGGATATGGCCCAACGGGAGCGTTGTTAACAAGGATAAATATATTTATTTCCCAACAGTTTCGGGAGGGGTCCTGCCTTCATCAGGGGATGAGTTATCCCCTGATGACTCATCCCCTGATGAAGGGAGGACCCCTCCCGAAACTGCTGGGAAATAAATATATTTATCTTTGTTGACAACGCTCCCGTTGTGCCATATCCCATACTTATATATATAAATATATTAAAATAGAGGTGTTGTACGTCGAAAAAGGTTCAGACGCAGCTTGGCAAAATATGCTTTATCAGACAGGTCTGGCTAATGGCGAGCGGCGTGCGCGAGCTACTACTGCAGCCACCGATCATCGTCGTCTTCTTCATTGCCAGCAGAGCGTCCGTTATTCAGATTCATTAATTCATTACAATTACTCCCCGCGAAATAAGGAGCCATCCTGGCGACCTATGGACAAGTAAACACGGGAGGGTCGTAGCAGGGCTTAAGTCTCGAGACGTGGACAATTTCCTGGCCACGACGACGTTGGTCAGAAGATGGTTGCAGTGGCTCAATGAGGTAATTCACTGGTGACGTTTTTTGTAGCACACGATATGGGCCGTGATACTTGGGGACCATTTTGGTAGAAAGGCCAGGTGTAGCAGAAGGGACATGCAGCCAGACGAGTGAACCTGGATCGTAGAAAGTAGTGTTACTTGATGCGTCATGGTGGTGCTTTTGGCGTCCTTGGTCTTCGGTTGTGAATGATCTTGCCAGTTGGCGGCATTCTTCAGCGTAGTAGCGCTTGAGACAAAGTCGTGGACTCTAAAGAGTCGAGTTTGTACGAAAGAATGGTGTCCATAGTGCAAGAAGGTTCGCGTCCGTAAAGGAGGAAAAAAGGAGAGAACCCAGTAGTGCTTTGAATGGCGGTATTATAGGCGAACGTGATAAACGGGAGCACTCGGTCCCAATTGAAGTGGTCTGACTAGATATACATAGACAGCATGTCACCAAGGGTGCGGTTCAAGCGCTCTGCCATTCCATTGGTCTGGGGATGATAGGCGCTTGGAGTGCGGTGAACGACGTGGCACTCACGCAGCAATGTTGTGATGACGTCTGACAAGAATACGCGACCACGATCGATCAGTAACTCCCGAGGTGCTCCTGACGTAATACGATGTTGTGAAGTACGAAAGTCGCAACGTCTTTTGCTCTAGACGAGGTAAGGGATGAAGTTTCGGCAAACCGCGTGAGATGGTCGACGGCAATCATGATCCAGCGGTTACCGTCAGCACTGTTGGGAAGGGGACCATAGATATCGATGCCGAAGCGGTCGAATGGTCGGGATGGGCATGGTAAGGGTAACGAGGTACCGCTGTTGTGATAAGGGGGAGTTTTTCGTCTCTGGCATGTCGAGCAGGCCCGAACGTATTGTCGTATGAAACGGTACATGCCACGCCAGTAATATCGGAGACGTATGCGAGAATAAGTCTTCAGGAAACCTGCGTGTCCACATTGGGGGTCGTCATGAAACGTGGAACAAATTTCGGATCGCAGATGACGTGGAATCACGAGTAGCCACTGATGTCCACCGGGTGCGTAGTTGCAACGGTACAGCACGTCGTCGCGAGTGGCGAAGTGCTCGACTTGCCGACGCAATGTGCGAGAAGGGGGGGAAGCCGTCCGCCCAGCCAGGATGTCTAGAAATAAGCAACCCACTGGTCCTTGCGTTGCTCAGATGGCATGTCGGCGATGGTGACGGCAGTGGCATCACAGGTTAGACTTTCGCAACAGTACGGGTCATGGGGTAGGGGCGAACGGGATAGGGCGTCTGCGTCCGAATGTTTCCGGCCGGAGCGATAGACCACGCGAATATTATATTCATGGAGGCGTAATGCCCATCGGGCGAGGCGACCGCTTGGATCCTTCAGTGACGACAACCAGCAGAGGGCGTGGTGGTCAGTCACGACGTCAAAAGGGCGTCCGTGCAAGTAAGGTCGAAATATCTGTATCGCCCCATAATGGCCAGGCATTCCTTTTCAGTGACGGAATAGTTGATTTCGGCTTTGCTAAGAGTTCGGCTTGCGTAGGCAACCACGTACTTTTGGAAGCCGTCTTTCTTCTGTGCAAGAATAGCGCCTAGCAGGACACCACTAGCGTCGGTGTGGATCTCTGTGGGTGCCGATAGATCATAGTGTCACAGAATAGGCGGCGACGTGAGGAGGCGGCGCAGTTCATTGAAGGAATCGCCACAGGTGGCAGACCAGGCTGAAAGGTCTCTAGAGCCGGTGAGGAGCTTGGTCAAAGGAGCGATGATCATCGCGAAATTGCGAACGAAGCGCCGGAAGTAAGAGCACAGGCCTAGGAAGCTTCGGAGCTCTTTCTTGGTGGTTGGTTTCGGAAACGCTGAAACGGCTGTAAGTTTGGCAGGGCCAGGTAGAATGCCGTCTTTTGAAACCACGTGGCCAAGGATGGTAAGCTTTCGAGCGGCGAAATGGCACTTCTTCAGATTCAGTTGCAGCTCCGCGGCAGAAATACACGCGAGGACTTTCTCGTGGCGGGTTAATTGGGTTGCGAAACCAGTTGAAAAGACGACAATGTCATCTCAATAACAAAGGCAAACGTTCCATTTGAGGCCTCGAAGGATAGAGTCCATCATTTGCTCGAAAGTAGCTGGCGCGTTGCACAGGCCGAAGGGCATGACTGTGAATTCGTAAAGCCCGTCGGGCGTGATGAAAGCTGTTTTCTCGTGATCGGCCTCTGCCATGGGTACCTGCCAGTATTCAGATCGCAGATCTAAAGAAGAGAAAAATTCGGCTACCTGTAGGCAGTCCAAGGCATCGTCAATGCGTGGCAGCGGATAGACATCCTTGCGCGTGATTCGGTTGAGACGTCGGTAGTCCATGCAAAACCTGATGGATCCGTCCTTCTTCTTCACCAACACAACTGGAGAGGCCCAGGGACTGCTTGACGGTTCGATTATGCCACGTCTCAGCATGTCGTCAACCTGTTCATTGATGGCACAGCGTTCGGTAGTTGACACACGATATGTACACTGCCGTAATGGCGTCTCTTGACCGGTATCTATACGATAAACAACAGATGACGCTCGACCTAAGGAAGGCTGATTGTGGTCAAACGAGGCCCGAAAACGCTGTAGGAGCTTGGTCAGCTGTTCCTGCTGCCCAGGCGTGAGGCTGCAATCAATGGACTTGCGGAATACATCCATAGGTTTATGAGCGTCAGCTGCGGGTGTAATGGCACAAGTCGGTAAAAATAGCTTGTCTGGATAGATCGGGTCTTCGAAAATAAATTTTAAGGTCTCGAGGCTCCCCAGACACTCGCCGCGTAGCAGGATGTATGGGCAAGCAGAAACTTTGCACGCATAAAGTACCGCCGAACCATTGAAAAAGTTGATGACGGCAAACGGGAGGACGATGGTTCGGTGTTGCACACTAGCTATAGTTAGTTGGAACAGGAGCGTCAAGTTAGTGGCAGCAGGCGAAAACACAGGCACTAGGACGGCGGACAACGGCGCGATGCGGACGTCAGCTGCGGCAAACACTTTCGAGGGACTTTGGTGGTCGATATCAAGCCACGGATTCGTCAACGTGAGTTCAGCACGAGCGCAGTCGACGAGGGCCTGATGGGTAGAAAGGAAATCCCTTCCTAGTATGACGTCGTAAGATGAACGTGGGAGAACAACAAAGTTGACGGCGTACCAAACATCTTGAATAAAAACGCGTGCTGTGCACTGAGCTGTCGGCGCGATGAAATGGGAGGTGGCTGTGCGCAGAGCAAGATTCGTAAGCGGCGTTGTAACTTATCTCAAATCGCGACATAGTTTTTCCCTAATTACAGAAACGACGGCGCCTGTGTCGACAAGGGCACGTACAGCAACACCTTCTACTAGCTCATCAATTTCGTTGGTCGGACAAAGAGGAGGTCTTAGAAAGTTCGATGACGGCGCAGTTCTTGCCTCCGGAACTGCGGCTGTCAGTTTTCCTCTCGAGCGGGGCTCGTGCGCCGAAGCATCGGGGAGACAGATCGGCGACGGGGTGGTAATGACCGGCGAGAATCGACAGGGCGTCGTGGGGACAATGAGTCGGTGATAGGAGAGGATGGTCGCTGGGGATTCTGAGCAGCTTGGTAATTTGCAGAATTCCCATGGTCTGGAGGCTTGAAGTTGCGACGGCGACAGTAGCGTGCTATATGTCCCACGAAACCGCATGCGAAACAGATGGGTCGATTATCCGAGGTGCGCCATGGATTAACAACAGAAGGTGCAGGTGGCGAAACGAGATGGGGTGCCGTGTATGTAGGCAGTGTCGTATGGTAGGAGGACCCGGTGCCCCGGTATGCGCCAGAGACAGGTGGGGCTGGGGGTTAGCAACGACGGCAGCGTAGGTCAACGGCGTAGGGACTGGTGGTGATGGAGCCAGTGCCTGCGTGACCTGTGTCTCAATGACCTGGCGTAAACGTGGGTCTAACGAGGTCACTGGCGCGGATGCTTCGGCCACAAGAGAAAGCTGACGCGCAACTTCTTCACGAATGAATGGTTTGATGTGGGACAGTAAGACGGTGTGATCAGCAGCGACGTCGTGCACGAGGGCGGAAACTTCAGCCGTATCTTCAGCGGCCCTGCGCGTCGAGACACGCAGCTTACGCAACTCATCGTACTCCTGACAGAGTTGGACAACATCGGTGACGGTCTGTGGATTCCTACCGACGAGCATCTGGAAGGTATCGTCGTCAACTCCTTTGATGATGTGCTTGATTTTGTCGCGTTCGGTTAGAGATTCATCGATGCACTTGCAAAGAGACAAGACATCTTCAATGTAACTTGTAAAGGTCTCGTCTGCGCTGGACTCGACTACGGAGACGCTGTTCCGCGCGAAGCCGGCGCACTGCGGGACGACCGAAAACCGCGGAGATGGTGGTCTTGAAGGCGGACCAGTCGGTGATTTCGCCTTCGTGGTTTTTGAACCAGAGGCTGGCCACATCAGCGAGGTAAAAGCGCACGTTTTTGAGCTGGTCGCAGGCGTTCCACTTGTTGGAAGCACTTACGATTTCGTACTCGACGAGCCAGTCCTCGACGTCTTGTTCGTCGTTGCCGCGAAAAATTGGTGGGTCGCGTTGCCGAGGTACGCCAGTACAGTAGACTGTCGTTGGTAAGGCAGCTTGAGTAGGGCCAGGAGCAGTCATGGTGAGCGGTGAGGGTAGCGTCCGATTGCGAAGTTCCAGGTTGATGGGAACCCCGGCTCCTCCACCACTTAAAATAGAGGTGTTGTACGTCGAAAAAGGTTCAGGCGCAGCTTGGCAAAATATGCTTTATCAGGCAGGTCTGGCTAATGGCGAGCGGCTTGCGCGAGCTACTACTGCAGCCACCGATCATCGTCGTCTTCTTCATTGCCAGCAGAGCGTCCGTTATTCAGATTGCTTTGCGAGGTTGAAACGGCAAGCTGTATATATCTACCACCTAATTCTGGCGACCCCCATTTCGGGGGAACTATCGTGTTTTCAGCATTATCGGCGAGATGGAGCAATAAGCGCGCGTCGCCAGATCGTCGCGACGCGGAGGCATGTGCTGTCTTCTCCAACACATATTTTAGTTAGCGGAAAGAGGAGAGAGATGAACGCTCACGCGTGTGCACCATTATCTCAAATTGGGAAGAATCGCACGTCCTGGGCTATCACCGGGACAATTCTGTTGTAGTTACCGGGTGCACGAAGTTCACTGCACTCACTGCACAGCCTCCGTTTTCAAAAATGGCGTGCTTTTCAGACACACACAGCGAAGTAAAAACTGAGAGACTTGTTGGCATTGTGAATGCCGGGCACGTTTCGATATTATTGTCACTCTTCACATGAATTTACAATTAGTTGCTATTGCATTCTATGCTTCGCCCTCGCGGTACATCTGTGAATTTCTTAATCGCGAATGCATTTTTAGTCGCGCTATGTGAGGCATCCGGCATTATCCGCGGTGGTGTCCGTGCGCTGAGCGGTGTTATCTATATGCTCTCATTTCCTCTCCCATAGATATAGCTGCAGGCGCACGGGCTTATCCTCGTCGCTAGCAACCCGCAGCATGTGGTGCGATGAAGTGTTGGAGTGAGTAGGTGCAGTGCTTCTCTGCTCCTTCTCTCGCCATTCGCTTTCTCTCTGCCCTACACCCCACTTTCTTGTACACCACAGCATCACTCTCTGCCGTTCGCTGGCTTGGTGTCTCTCATGAACATCTAGAAATGTGTGCTCGAGATGCCGCCCTGAAACGCCGAAGCCAAACCGGGAACCCTGTTCGTTTTGTTCACTTCATGGTATTTTTTAACCGTGCACGCTAGCTACCAGAGCTGGAAACGCATACCACGATTCTCGCAACAGAAAAATGCCACGCACGGTGAACGGTGCCATTGGCAACATGGTGTAAGAAAAAAATAAAAGCATTATTCTTCTAATGTTGGGTTCTCATGTGCGAAATGTCGTTATGGATGCTACGCGATGCATTCGCATTTCTTCACGATTCCCTTCGGGTAGCTGGGGGCGTTTTTTTCACGCTCATGTCGATAAACCTAAGCACAACCATCAAGAATGACGTTTTCAATTGTGACTGCGACACGGTGTTTTCGGTGCTCGAATCTGCAAGATGCGATGGCGCGGTTAGTTATATTTTGCCCACTTATAAACTGCTACTGCTCAGTCTATGGCATTTATGAGTGGAGTTTATCCTATGACGTTTCAGTTTCTTATTTGACAAGATAGTAACTTTTCCTGATAACTGTGCACGAAAACTGCTGTGCGTGTTCTCGCTATATGAGGACCGCCAAAGATCTTACGCTCCAACAACACGTCTTTAGTAGTGCGAGAACTCAACAGGAAGGTGATGACCCAATTGCCAGCGTCCTTCAATCGACGGTGTCTGAAAAAAATTGAACGATAGATTGAACTACACCACTGCATATTTCATTTGTTTATTGCTGCAACGTTTACAAATACCATTGAAGTGCATTTGCTCTGCCTTTCCAATACATCATTTCTTCCAAGCAAAAGTTATTTCAAAGTCGAAGTGTGCGGAATATATCACACGCAGCAGTTGAGTGCCGGCATAAGCATGCGACAACTAATTTACTAGGTGAGTAGTGAGAGCTTAGCTAAGACAAAAACTTTGTGAAAACAGACCAGCCAAGTGAGGGTATTGACGATGCACCACCATCAAATCATTAGTGACGGTGTGCCACAATCAATACGAATGTGAATTTGTGTAATTCGACTTTCTTTTTATCAGCCGCAAGTTCAGCCAAAAGTTACTTTATGAAGCTTCGAGCGGATCAGTTTTAGGAGCACGTACATACCCCATAAGTCGTATTTAGGAACCCTTTCAATGAAAGTTTTAGAAAACGAGCACCACGTGAGCCAATGTGCGTGCCGAGAGGCAGAACTTGACGAAAAAATTTATTCATGTTTACGTGATGCAGGCACTATGAAATGAGTTATGCTAAGAGGAATGTAACTGGGCACATTCTCTCTGGCGTCCAATACGGGGCATCCTGGAGCATTCTTCACGCCAGCAACCTTTGAATGTTTATGAAAAAATGTACAGATGTAATCTTGTGCTATTGTTTAGCGCCAAAAATAGAGTGAACGCGAGTGTATTGCGGGCTAATGCGTTTTGAAAATGTAGTGGCAACTGTACATGGTCATTGAAAGTTTTCCGGGTAGCAATAAATTTATCGTGATTGAGACAAATGGCAAAACACATGTTATCGCAATTATGAAAGGCATGTTTAAGGGTACCCATCACTGGCTCTAAACATTCGACACATCTCGCTTCGCAGATCATGCTAGTCTATTTGCAGATGTAATAATAGTTTTGCTCAAAGAGATCTCTGCTTAGCTATTTTATTCCAAACAGAAAGTGGTCTTTTACGTCCCCTATACGAGCCGGAGCTATATTAAAACTACATGCCAAGGCACAAAATGCCCTGCCATATATTCTCATATTTGGTTACAACATAGTCCATGAGGCTATTATCCAATATCTATAGTTTATGATCTATATTAGAATAACTGCGTCTCGTTCATCGCAAGCTGCCGAAAATGGGATGTTACGAAGCAAAATGACCTATTGGGAAATGGCGATGAAATACACCGCTAGTATGTCGCTTACGCGTCAATGTATATTTGGCATATTTCTACTATACGATAGACTTATAAGCTGCTCTAAAAACTTCAACCTGTTTCGCTGCTTTACATTAATCTCACTCCTTCTCCGTCTAACTATGCCTTTCTTCGCATGACTTTCCGAGGTGGATTCCTATAGGGGCTTACTCAATGGCTATTTATAGTAATATTCTGATTTCAAAGGTGCATCCTCAGAACCGATGTTGTCGATATAAACTTGAGGTCGTCTTTGTTGGAGATCATTATAAGTGGTGCTTGCGTCGTTCCGGAGGCCGTAGCGTCCACCATACTCTTTCGCGAGACCTGCGTACCAAAGGTTTTGGGCAGCTACAGTATGCTGCGGCGCCTTGACAGGTAGAATTTTGATAGGAGAAGCGTTGAAGATGGCATCGGCGGAGTCTATAGGGGCTGTACCAGGCTCATTTGTGTTGACAACAGCGCGAAAGCCGTACTGGTCTGCAATGTAGTTGACGTGACGGAAGACACCGTTGATATCTCTGTAGCCATATGCGCCGGTCTTCGTGTTTTGCGAGTCTGCCCTCTCGATTTGATACTGCTGGTTGCCCTTCTGATCGGCGATGTTGTAGTCAAACTTATATGGCCTCCCATTCTGCAAAAGTGACCGAATGGAAAATCCATATAGTCAACGCAACGAAAGCATGAAATGTACACACCTGAAAAATTTTTCAACTGTATACACCTGAAAAAGTTATTCATAGC
The DNA here is from genome assembly GCF_013339725.1 of Rhipicephalus microplus. NCBI lineage: Eukaryota > Metazoa > Arthropoda > Arachnida > Ixodida > Ixodidae > Rhipicephalus > Rhipicephalus microplus. Next base: position 17,730 of record NW_023611972.1, on the reverse strand, counting down.
AATAAAAGGCAGGTGACGAGTCTGATGCTACATGAGGCAGGCTTGGTGCGCGTAAGGTATAGTTACCAGGAAAAACTTAAGTGCTTTCAGAGCCCGAAAATGGGGCACTGTGGTATTGAATACCTTTCCATTATATTTGTTGCACTACTGACGTATATACATGCCCGAATATTCTAGAGACCACTATTCTAGTAACAAGATCTATTGCAGAGCTCTTCAGTGTAGGCATGTTTGAGGATGTCGCCAGCTTGATTTTACGCCACCCTTCGCTGGGATGAGTGATGCCATTGATAGGGCAGTTTTGTCAATGGTCCCCTTACCAGCCTCTCATTTCCCGCATTGAAAGGCGAGAGAGTGCCTCCCTCGTAACCTTGACTACCCTTCCCACAGACAACGCCTGCTTTATTTCTTCCAATGCCAGTAGGAACGCATGCTTCTGAACGGGAGCCGCTGGTCTGCCTTAGTTCAGGGAGGGGTGGTTATACGACGCTACATGATAGGTAGCGCTGCTTGCGTAACACGTGCTTCCGAGTGCTTTTCCCCGGAGATGCAATAGACGTGTTTTCATTTCAATATTATACGTCTGTCAAATTTGTTCCTTCGGGCTCCTTCTTTTTATCTCGAAGCAATGACGCTGCTACATCACAACGCTGCGCACGCACAATTATAGCGTTGCAGTGACGTTTCCCACTGGCTGCCAGCATAGCGGCACGAACGCCGACATGCTGTATTAAAACGCCGTATTTTTTACAAGGCCAGCGTGATGGCCAATATTGTGAACATCAGGAATGCACGACGCCATGACACGAATCTGTGCAAAACTGAATAAAACATTGCTTCATATGATTTCCTTCGTAAGGCAGTGAATGAGCTGTTCTCTCCGCCATGACCGCCTAGCACACGCGAAGGCTAGGCGATGAGCGAGATCAGAAAAAAGGTAGAAAGAGACATTGGTACAGTGAGGAAGGGGTTGTCGGGGTTAAAACACCATTCCAAATTTTTTGTACTTTTTCGGAGATATACTCAAGCCAGAGACTAAATTTTCCATTGAAGGTTCGCGCATTCTGCTAACATCTAAACACACAAACACACACACACGCGACATAATATTCAGCTAATCTACCGAGATTTGCTGGTATGCGGGTGTACAATATGTTCACACTAGTCTTTACTTTGCCCTAGTGGCTAAAGGCATTTCCAAGTGTTTTCTAGTGACGAAGGTGCTACGCAGGCGAACGTGCAGGCTAATTGCTACCTTTGAAAGACTTAGTAAAATTTTGAACATTAACTTAAGCTGATAAATAAGAAACGTGGTGGTCATAAAGCTAAAGAAGCGTAATGAAAAATGCAATGTGGGCCGCTATAGCGAACAAAAGCTTTGTTGTTCAGCAGTGTGGCAAACAGCTTAAGACTAAGGACCATAAAGGTGAAAGAGTATACGCCAGATTATATATAAATATATATATATATATATATATATATATATATATATATATATATATAGATTCACTTTATCTGTTCACCCTTTCACATCATCGACAGAACTAGAAGGGCACACCGAGTGATTTCTGCAAACAACGACATATCGCACTACAAGAACTGCACAGCATGAAGAAAAATGAATGGACATGCCGTCATTTCAGCGGTCTGCTCAAGAGAAAAAGGTTGGATGTCTCGATGTCCCCTCAGAGGTATACGTTGTCGCCCACCGAACATCACAGTGTCTAAGATGGAGATCAGTTTTTTTTAGCTTAACTCCTTCTTTACTTGTGCTGATGTTTAAATCTTTTGCGCGATGAACTCGCGATTAATTGACTTCTAGAGACTTCGTCGCGCATAGATCAGCGGTCTCGAGGTGTCACCCTAGTATTTGCTTCTGAAATTTTCGAGCGAGCTCTTCCAACGTGTGAACGGGGAGAGAATCGAGGCAACAAGAACTTGCGAGACCCGTTGCCTGAACTTTCTTTTCCAAAAACATGCATGCCTTGAAAATAGCGTCCTCCTGAAATTTAGAATACACGAGCCAGGAAAACATTTCTTGAAAGGGGAGGTTGGAACTTCAGTCTGCGCTTACTAACTGAAGGGAAGCTAGAGTTAGCGCCTGGTTTCCGTGGCGTCATAAGCAAACGTCGTCTAGTCTCGTTGTCCTGCAACTCCTGGGGTCTTGTTCCGTTAAATGCGGCAAGATCAATGTCATTGTCAGGAATCGTGGTTTCAGCGCATGCATCATGTTCCGATTAGTTTTACAAGAGTTCTTTCGGCACACGAGTCGTATTAGGACAGTGTAGAACTACAGCTGGGAATCCTTTTTCTGCGGCTGTAGCTTTTCCGCTAGTTTTAGACTGCGCAGTGGGAACAGCGTCGCTTTTTAAGAAATAGTCACGCGTTGTTGCCTTATGGTGTTTCGAAGCGGCCATCGAGTCTCTTTGAAGAGCGCTGATTGACGCAGAACACGAACTACCTGGCAATACATGTAGGCAGCGTATTTCAAGGGGGTGACTTTTAATTAGTGGTAATCAACGCGCTCAGCAACGTTCGAGCATTTACACTGTATGCGAGAAAGGCTAACTTTAGTGCCGGTACATGTCAGCTGGTAATTTTCCGCCTCGTTCAGCCTTAAACATTAGCGCTTGTTTTTCTCCAGGCAGAAATATTCGCGGGTATAGAGAAGCAAAGCTCAAGTTCGTGGAGCGACGACAACGCAGCGCCTAGCTCTGGCGGCCAGCTCCGAAGAATTCTAGGATAGGTGCGGGAGGGGGGCACATGCGATTCAGGGTATTTCGCCGAAGCGGGAACACGTGCGCCACACGCGGAACGCCTGCTGCAGTCGGTGCAGGAAGTTTGGCGCCGTGTCGTCAGCTTGGCGAGCTAAAACGAGACGCTTGCTGTGAGAAGTTGCCTTTCCGTGAAAAAGCGGCCCCACGGAAACGTCGGCGAGGTCCGAAGAATTGTGTTGTTGGCTGCCACAACAATGCAAACAACAACGAGGACGCTCTTCATGTGTAAAGCTGTATCGGTTCCCGAAAAGTCATAGCTGGCGAATACAACTGCGTTTGATGCTGTGTTCACCGGCTATGACTGTTACTGCAGTGTAAGGCCGCAGCTAGTTCTCTTGAGCTGACAGCGAAACAGCCGTTGAAGAGTTGGTGCACAGATTGTAGTATAATATAACGTATTGGAGGAGGGTCGCACAAACACTGATTTTTTCATGCGCCAACTTGTGGACACTAAAAAATAGGCTTAATAAATTGAAGGGTCAGCCGAACCATTCTTTACGATGGCATTTCTCTGACGTCTCGCCGGTCAGCTCATTGTCACGAGCCCGTGCACGAGGAGTGCGCATCGCGACGCCACAGGAAGCGCACGCAGGCGCGCCACGTTGTAGATTGCTGGTTCTCTTGGTAGAAACCTAGTGAAAGCATTTTGTGTGCCAGTGTTAATACAAAAAGAGAATAAAAGTGACACGCCTGCGGCTGAGTGGCGCAACATAGAATATACTGCAACAGTATGCCGCTTACGTGGGCTCGGCGAGTGGTTACAACAGCCGCCCGTTTGGGGGTCCTGTCAGTATTTTCTTAGAATAGATTGAGTTTATTGCCTGTACTTATATCAACGCAAGCGCATGCCAAACTTCCTGTATTGGTATTCTATCTATCTTTAAGGAACCTGTTGGTTATTCTATCTATCTATAGGTTATTCTGTCTAACCTGTTGATTAATCTATCTCGCAGCTATAAAGACGTGCCTTGAGTGGTATACCGCTGAGTGGGTATGAAGCAGGACGGTCATTTCAGCGAGTTGGTAGCATTTTGTCATATAAATGAAGAAAAAAAAGAAGATGGTGTGACGCGGAAAGGCTTCAAGCCCACAGACACAAGCACGGACTCAGAGCTGAAACTTTATTGAAACGCACAAAAAAACATTTTAATTACGATACCGATGATATAATAAAAACTTCAAATAAGCCATCAATTCAACGAGAGATGAGCCTTGTGCTACACTCTTTTGGACTGGCATAACGTAAACTGCGCGGAAAGCATGATGCTCAAGTGCTCGCGTTACCCGTCGAATGTACGAGTGCACTGTGTTGGTGCTGAAACGTTTAGAGATTCAGACTCTGCAAAAAAAAAAACCTGCTTTAGCGTCAGGCATATGCACTGACCAGTTTCGTATAACACACACTCCTTACCAGGCAGCAGGAATGCAAGACTCTAATTTAGCAATTACCAATCCATTCATTTTGTAAATTCTGGCAATGTAACCACTGAGTCTACTTGATTTAGCGGAAGTGTTTACTAAGAAAACTTTCTGTATTTCTGAATGTTCTTTTTTATTTTTTACTTAAAAATTATGTTTCTGGATTAGAAAATTGTATGCAGAAAACACAGCTTTATGTTTCACATTCTTGACATTTATTGTCATTCACTATAACACGGATACGTACAACATGTCCCATAAATATTGTTGCTGCGCTGTTGCTCTCGGCTTCACAAAGAACGAAATATTCCTTTTTCTACTACTTTCTGCGTGTGTGCAGAGTTTTGCCTCTGAGTTTTGCGCCAAACGCAGCTCAAATGCTTTACAACTATCCATTTACTGCATTTCGTCAAACGTCTGCCGTGGTGGAGCAGTGGCTATCGGGCTTGGCTGATGACGCGAAGGTCACGCGTTCGATCCCGGCTGTGGCGATAACATTTCAATGGAGGCAAAATCGTAAAGGTTGGAAGCTGTGCGATGTTACTGGACATTAAATAACAACAGATGGTCAAAATCGTCAGAGCCCTCGACTAGGATGTATCTAAACAATGTCATGATTTTGAGATTTAAAATCCTAGATAATATTATAAGTTGCTCAAAACAAATGCTTGTTAAACAAATAATTTTGGCGCTTGTGACTTGTACCACACACAATAAGTATTTACTATATTGATATGAAGGTAACATTGCTGTACGGACGCGGATTGAGGCTGGTAAAATTAAGCCCGTTCTGCTAACTTTACCCATGGCAAACGTCCTACCTGTGTCGGATAGCTGGTGTGTGTAGAACGCAGCTCAGGTACATCGTAGTATTCGTAATCAGCATGTGGCGACTCGTCCAGGTCATGGAGAGCAAAAGATTCAGTAGCCAAGAGCATGACTGTCACCTGCGAAAAATGTGTCCTGTAGAAACCTCTTATTGTTGTAGTTGTGGGAGCAGTTCATTTCATTTGAAGGGACCAACAAGGGATTTTTTTTCAACGCTGTTGTTCCCGGCGCGACAGAAAACTACGAGCAGTTGTGAACGCTACCCTTCGTAGTGTTTGTAGCTGCTCGTAATTTTCTGCTCGCAGTGTACACAAATGCACGTAGTTAGTTTATAAGCAGCACTTTTCGATCTGAAAGACTGTGAACACGAATGTACCTTTTCGTCCAGCTACGCTGAAAATTCATAGCGATGCCGGTAGCCCTTCGTGCGAGTTGTGCATGTATTTATTGTACTGCTTTTGCAGGAGTTCCTGTAGTTATGATTAACCACGTTTATTCTGATCTTTACAGCTATTTTTGAAAATATCAAACGGTTACAATTAAACGATGTTCTTATACAGATTCTCTGTAACTGTACCGCGTTGCGTGCGCATGTGTACTAGATGGTTTGTACTGTCATTGTTACTCTCTCGAGGCACGGGCCAAGCCAAATCACCATAACGTCACTTTGCATATCGAGTAGCAGTAGCCGTCATATTTCAGACCATGTGTTGGTAGCAAAATTGGTCGCTCTCTAACTGCGCACGCGGTTGCACAAGCACGTAGAAAAGCAGCACAAAGTGCGCTGGCGAGAATGGGATCACAAAATCGCATGAAGGGAGCGCGACGATAATGCATACTACTGAAGCACGCGTACATGTACATTTTGATGAGGTAATACTTTTTACCATAAAGAACCCAAAAATATTGTTATGGGTGGGTTAATAAATTATTCGGAGCACAGGGTGAATAAGATGCACCAGTCAAACAACAACCAGCAACCAACGTGATCTTCACCTTTCATGCAGCAAGGCTGCGGCAGCTGTTCAGTATCATATCCAACCGGAGGCGAAATCACCATCTCGGTGCTTGGTCTACACGCATGCAGTGGAAGGAAGGCGATAAGGCTTGAGTCAAGCTATATGTGTACGATGTCGCTCGATGCTGACGATGACTACGTTGGAACGGCTGGAATGATCTCATATGTAACGTCAGTCTCCTCGCGAACAAAGTGGTTCAGTCCAGTGTAGCGTGAGAGCAGTTTTTGAGAAAGACCTACAAGCCGAGCGGGTGACCACAGCGCACAAGGGGACCTGGTGAAAAGCACACGTTGCAATAATGAGAATCGTAGAGCTGTCTTTGGTGCTCCCGTGAGGCCTGTAGGCAGTTGCGGGCGAGTTCGCGTGCGTGTTCGACTCGCATTATAGCTTCGCCAGCATATTCTGTGACCGAGGGCACCAATGCGCGAAAGGCTACGGTGGTTCTCAGCCGTATAGAAGATAGAATGGCGAAAAGCCGGCAGTGTCGTGATACGAGGAAGTGCATGAGAACGTCACTTATAGCAAATGAATGTCCTAGCCCTCGTGGTCAGCTGCTACGTATTTAAAAAGCAAGTTGGTTATAGTCGGATTGAGGCGCTCCCGTAAGACCGTTCGTTTGCGGATGGTGGAAAGTTGCAATCTTGTGCTCGGTAGACAACAGCGCAGCATTTCGTCAACGACAGCTGATAGCGAGGTCCCACACCGGTGAGTGGAGAGCTGGCGCGCAGCTCTGTGTACTAAATTGATGTCGTACACTGTAAACGAATATACACCCAGCTGGGAGAAGTGAGGGATTGGTGCGCCCGCTTTTGTACTCAAACCAAATTGTACCGGAGCAAACACATTCGTATTCCGAAGTTTTCCCCCGGTGGGCGTCGGAGCAAGGAAAGCAGACAAAAACCTGATTATTTTTCCGTAGTTGCTCACTTTTGCCTCGGTGGATGCTTTGCAAAGGCTTCGGCTCATCGCTCAGCGGCATTTATTGGCTGTTCGGGGAGTGACATAGGCAGCCTCGCCGCTGGGCGGCCGTTCCCCACAAATCACCACGGCACAGACCAAGCCGGTGCAGTGTGGATTGTGCGAAGCGTTCAGCTGCGCTCGAGATAAGTCAATAGTTCTGCGCAATTTCTGGATATGACAAGTGACTACAAGCAGCAACGAACGTTATCATCGACAGAAGGGGGCTGTGCGAACCGTAATCATTTGATATTTCCAGGCTGCGAGCGACCGTTTATGATCTCGCGAGTATTAATTGACCCGGCGATTGCTGTAGCGGCAAAAAAAAAATGGTGAGTGTGCTCTTCTTGAATTATTTGTGCTTTTTTGCGAGGTAATTCTAAGATTAAGAATTGTTGGTTTGAGACAAAATACGTTATCAATAATATGCTAATTTTACAGGATATAAGTAAATAAAACAGTGAAATTTGCGATAATGCGTTGTTTGGGCCATGTCTTTGTTTTTCAACACAACTTTAGTATTAATATTCACACCACTGTAATATTTGGAATGCTGCTTTTATAAGTAAATATGAAAAATATAGCAGATGTGACTTCATTATATAAGACGGTAATAACTTGTATAAGTAAGCCTTACTTGTTTAAAATTCTTTTTCGTCTTCTCAGAGAACCTAAACGGTAATATTTGTCCGCTTTTCATAATATTAAAAGCCAGGTCAAGGTTTAGCAATGCGTATTAATTATTTTGAACTATTGTGTAGGTTGAACTAATGAAACGCAAATATCTGAAGTCAGCGTTATTTCTTTGGTAACGTAGTGAATTAAGTTAGGGCGATGTGTTTGGTACAGACTTTTAGAACGCACACACGCACTTTGATGAAAAAATTATTTTGCTATTGAAATATTTTAGGTTATGGTCATCCTTACAGGACAAGAAAGAGAGGGGGAAATAAGCAGACTAGACCAGTGACAACGAATGCGAAAAGAATGCAAACAGGTAAGACTTTCGCTTGACAGGAAGAGTTTCCATGGAAAGGAGGATAAGAAAAACATTTGCCAGCATGGTTGAACGCTGTAGGACGGAGGGGAAGAGAGAAAAGAGAGGCCACCTTTTCGAGAAACTGGGAAAGAGTAATGCCACGCTGCTGCATTTTTTTCTTTTCAGTCAGTCATGAGGGGAGGAAAAAAAACACCTCTAACTTTTTACCTATCCATGGTTCCCCTAGCCGCAGGAGCTGCGCCGTGATTCCTACTGGGCTGCAGAAACTAGGCGCCTTCTTCTTTTAACCACAACCACCACAACCAGTCCTGCTGCCATTGCCGTGAATGTTGTCATTTTTCTTTGTTAGAGGGGAGGTGAAGACAGAAGTTAAGTTTTCTCTACCAAAGAGGAAAAATGTAAAAATGTTTGCCTTCTTGTGCCCTCTCTCTCTAATAAAACGCGTCTTTCTATCTCTCTCTGACGAACAGTGCTCGAATATTAGACTATTCTTGACGTGAGCAATGCAATGACGCTGGCCTTCAATCCACAGAACGGGGGAAAAGCCTGGAATTCTGGCACACACGTCTTGACGCCTGCACCCGCACCACCTTAAGTGACCTCTGGACGTTCCCACGGATGCATATGTTGGGTAAAATGGTCAACCTACTCTTATTTTTAACAGTACATGATGAAACTAAATTTGGCGTAGGTGGCGTGATGTTAGTACATTTTATTGCTAATTTATTTTGTACGTAGTCGTGAACTTTTTTTGTGATTGAGGATGTCTGTTTTAAAGCATACATGCTCATGCAATAACTACATTTTGGAAAAATGTTTACTACGACAAGTAGAAAAACAGAGTGGGCTGTACAAATAAGAAAAACAAAAACATTGCCAAGTTCTCTGGAACATAATTTTGCACAGGAAAAAGCAGGTACGCTTTTCTTAAAGAGAAGTCTCAGACATATAAACTGTAAGGGTCTAATTTGCTTGAAGTATGATGATGAGTACCAACCCAAATGCGTGTGTAATATCAGCAGAATTATCTGATCAAGTTAGGAAGTATTAGCAAGAGGTAAACTCGATTTTGTCTTTGAGAGTACCGAAATTCGCTCATTTTAGTAAATAAAACGCGTTCGAATGATTCAGCAACGGTAGGACTATCGATATATAAATATATGGGAAAATTCCGTCCACTTTGAACGTTCGCATCACGAAGGTGTGTTTTTATGGCTATCAGCCTGATGACACCGGAGTACATGAAATTGACTTCCAGATTTTGAACGCTGGATCTGTGTTTGTGTGGCTGTGTGTGGCCGGTTTGCGAGGCTAGGTATTCTCTTGTACTTGCAGACTGCAGTGCTTAACGAGTACCCGGAGCTTCAGTGTGCTCAAGTTAAGTGGATTTCACATGACTTCCAGTTTTCATGTGTAACTGTTTTTTTGCCGAAATTATGCAGGAAGCAATCATCTAAACTCTTGCGTTGTCAATGAAGCTGATGAGTGGTCCTTCAGAGAGGGTGAACAGTTGTTCTTGGTGGCCATACTTTCATCGTTTGTCGTACATTGATTTGCAGCATTCCGATTTTCATTCCAAAGCGCTGCGTTTCAAAATTGAGCACTATAGATTTCATGTGATCTATCTCTTTGTGGTTTATTTTTGGTGGCTTTTAGTTCGTTTGTTCTTCTTGTATTATTTTCCCAAGGGCTGGGTAATCAACGAGAAATTACAGCTTACTTTAAATAATTCAAAGAATATGAACTCAAGTGCTTTCTTTACCTTCATCTGCTAAACCTCTGTAGAAATAAAAATACACAGTATCTGTGCAGTGCTTGCACCAGAATTGAGAATTCTTCATCAAACCGATGCGTGATACGATCAGCATAGAATATATAAACAGAGTAGCGAGCACTTTGAAAAAAATGCTGATACATCTCACTGAAATTTCTTCCGGCAAAATGTCAAGATAGCTGATCTGAAAAAACCGTGAAAAATTATCTTGAGCTTTCACGTATTTACTACGGCAACTCGAGCAAAATGCGACTAAAAAATGCTCCGGCGGCTCTACGCAATTGCTCCGGTCAGCCGGAGTGAAATATTAGTGAGAAATGCTCCTGGTCTACCACGCAATCGCTTTTGTCAGCCGGAGTAAACCGCTTTGGTCAGCCGGAGGTCAGCGATCACTTCGGTCAGCCGGAGGTCCGGAGTAAAAATTGCTCAAAATAGAAGTTAGCTAGAGAACAAGCGTTTTCCTCCAACCTCGCAGAAAAAAAATTAGAGTGTATACCTGAAAGTCCACCACATCGATAACTCAACTTGTTGAAAGTGCTTGTGTTAAAACCTATCGTGTCGTATAGTCAGTGGCAAGAACAATTTGTCCGTTGCTCGAGCTGGGGAGTGGGAACGAACCAAGCAGGTCGAGACCAACTAAAAAAAGTTCAACGGGAACATCGATTGGTTGAAGGCATGCTGATGGTAAGGAAGATAGCTTTTTGTGGCGCTGGCAGGGCTCACAAGCGGCGACGTAGCGTCGAACAGAACGAGACACTAGGCAAAAATAACGACGACATTCATGGTCGCATGTGCGATAAACGCCCAAGTGGCCCGCCAAAGAAGAGTCATAAATTCTTTTGAGGACAGTCGCAGGGAGTTGCGCTAGTATGACGGGGAGTAAGAGCCATATGGGTCAAGTTTTCCCCGTTAGAAGACTCCGTCTTTTGCAAGCGGCATTTGTAGAGACGCGTCGTGAGGGAATGACCCAATCTTGTCAATCGCGGTTCGTAGGGAAGCACCCCGGCATTGTTCATTGCCAAAGCTGAGTAGCTGTGATAAAGACAGAACGTCTGCAATGGTGTCAGTACGAGGGCTTCTTCCACATGATAGCGGGATAAAGAATCAGCATGCTGGTGTACTGTCCTGTTTAATACGTTATAATGATTGTGCATTTTTGTAGACGTAGGGCCCAACGAGCTAGGCGTCCGGTGGGATCCTTCATTGAGGCCAGCCAGCAGAGCGCGGGGTGATCGGTGACGACACAGAATGGGCGCTGGTATAAGTACGGACGAAACTTGGCTACTGCCCACATAAAAGTGAGACACTCATGATCTGTGATTGAATAGCTGAACTCGGTGGTAGATAGAAGTCCGCTTGCATAGGCTAAATACGGCTATGTTCCCACTGCTGTTGCAATAACATTGCTCCTGTGTCTTGCCCACTAGCGTCAGTGTGAACCTCGGTTGAAGCTGATGGATCAAAATGAGCGAAAAAAGGCGATGTTGTAAGCAGTGTCATGAGCTGACACTTACATTGACACTGAATAGGCTTAATCAGCGCCCAGGAAAACGGGGCATCTTTCTTCAGGAGTTTTGTGAGTGGGCGTGTAGTTATAGCGATGTCATTAACAAAGCATCCGAAGTATAAAGACAGCCCCAGGAAACTTCGAACCATGACCACAAAACTGCGCGAAAAATCGACAAGAAACGGAGAAGGCACACACACAAGCGCAGACTAGCAACTGACAGTTTATTGAAAGAAACACTTATATACCTAAAGAAAAAATATGACGTGAAAGATTAGAAGTTGGCAGTGAGATAATCAATCTCTAGTTGGTGCAAAGTCACCGAAGGCCTCGCAACACACGTGTCGCCATACTTGTGTATATAAAAAGCCTCCGCAACTTCTCTCGCTGTCCTATCCCTGTGCCGGGACAACACCCTTGTTTCGTGAAATAAAGGGGAACACTTGCAATCCCTGCAATGTAGGCACAGATTCGACGAAGGGTGGGCCTTCAGCGATGCCCGGTGATCCATTAGTCGGTTGTTCAAACATCTTCCAGTTTGCCCAATATAGCACCTACCACATGATAAGGGGATAAGATACACCGCACCAATTCCACACTCAACAAACGTTTCCCGGTGTTTGACCTCACAAACATACCACTTTTTTTCTTTTCCTTCAGCTTTCCTATCCACCATTGCGCAAACTCGGCCCAACTTATTCCTGGACGAAAAAACGACATTAACACCGAATCTATGTCCCACCTTTTTCATGCGGTGGGAGAAGGCATGAAGATAAGGAATGCACGTGTAAGGCAAACGTTTATCTATGCCCGCTCTGTCATTACCGTCCCGTTTTAGTTTCTTCAATAATCTTTCACTGAGAAGACCCAGCTTTCCTTCTGGGAAGTTCGATAACCTAAGCCTAGTAAGCTGGTCATGAAAAGCCTCCGACATCTGATGCGGGCACGATTTGCACAAAGCAGATTCGAGACACGAAGTGGTGTTAGATTCGGTGTTAGATTCGGTGTTAATGTCGTTTTTTCGTCCAGGAATAAGTTGGGCCGAGTTTGCGCAATGGTGGATAGGAAAGCTGAAGGAAAAGAAAAAAAGTGGTATGTTTGTGAGGTCAAACACCGGGAAACGTTTGTTGAGTGTGGAATTGGTGCGGTGTATCTTATCCCCTTATCATGTGGTAGGTGCTATATTGGGCAAACTGGAAGATGTTTGAACAACCGACTAATGGATCACCGGGCATCGCTGAAGGCCCACCCTTCGTCGAATCTGTGCCTACATTGCAGGGATTGCAAGTGTTCCCCTTTATTTCACGAAACAAGGGTGTTGTCCCGGCACAGGGATAGGACAGCGAGAGAAGTTGCGGAGGCTTTTTATATACACAAGTATGGCGACACGTGTGTTGCGAGGCCTTCGGTGACTTTGCACCAACTAGAGATTGATTATCTCACTGCCAACTTCTAATCTTTCACGTCATATTTTTTCTTTAGGTATATAAGTGTTTCTTTCAATAAACTGTCAGTTGCTAGTCTGCGCTTGTGTGTGTGCCTTCTCCGTTTCTTGTCGATTTTTCGCGCAGTTTTGTAGTCATGATTTACCAACTCGCCCAGCGTTCAGTAAACTTCGAACATTTTGGTGAACTTCGGAAAAAGCAAGTCAGTAATGGCACAAATTTTTTTCGGTATCTGGGTGCACACCTGCATCTCCGAGTTGGCCAAGTACGGTTATCTGATGTCGAGTGAAGTGGCATTTCAAAAAGTTCATTTGAAGTCCGGTTTAAAAAATGTCAAGGATTGCCAATAAATGATCGCATTGGAAGTGGAATGTGAGCGAAAAAAACTCAAATATTCTGGATAACTTGGGCAGATTGACCTTTCAAACCCTTCGAGCAATGAGTCTCTCATTCTTTTGATTGTGGCCGGTGCATTTCTATCACGGGGCTATAAAATGGGCAAGCTCTCATGTAGGTTCGTGTAAAGCAAAAACCACTGATGACATAACCATCATCGAGAAGTGAGCAACGTGACCGTTGTCTTCCACCAAATCTAACTCTCAATATACTTTAGAAAACACTAAAACGCAAAGAGCTGTCTTTCACCAAATCTAACACTCAATATATTTTTAGAAATTCCTAAAACACAAAGCGCACACAAAGAACACAGCATGAATAACTAAAAAAAAGGTTAGCAGTAAGAAAAAACAGCTAAAGACGCGAACAAATTGATTGATTGATATGTGGGGTTGAACGTTCCAAAACCACCGTTTGATTATGAGAGACGCCGTTGTGAAGGGCTCCGGAAATTTCGACCACCTGGGGTTCTTTACCGTGCACCCAAATGTGAGCACACGGGCCTACAACATTTCCGCCTCCATCGGAAATGCAGCCGCCACAGCCGGGATTCGATCTCGCGACCTGCGGGTCAGCAGCCGAGTACCTTAGCCACTAGACCACAGAAGACGCGAACAAAGCCTGAAAATAAATGTTCAGTGGAAAATAACCCTTATCACAACATAGCGGGACGCGGTGCTTGCAGTGGACAGCGGTGATGTTGTCGAGATGCTCACATCGTTGACTGGCAGGAAAGGAACCATCGGGCTGATTGAGGTCACTGACCTTTCGGCGTTCGGTCGCCGCTGCTCGCACACGAAGCCGGAGACGTTTTTTGGCCAACGCAAGAAGACCAGAAGAAGCCTGGCTCTTGCCAGGCGACAAGAACGAACTCTGTGTCCAGGTGGGAGCCCGCAGTGACCTTGATGCAGAAGCTATGCTTGTAGCCACCCCCACACTCTGGCGTCCATCACTCGGTCCCGACTCAGCCACGTCTCCCTTGCTTTGCTGTTCTTCTCTTGTGGCTCTCTTAAATTTCGGTAGAGGCCCGGTAATGGCTTCAAATCATCATTTTCACACGTGCTGTAACCAATTGGCATCTTCATCGTCCATTTTTGTTCTGGCTGATAGCGTCACGCACTTTTAAAACGCGCACAATCAAAACTGAATTACATAGACTGAAAGGCATCACCTTGAACTGATAAAGTCCATCAGGAGTGACGAGTGCAGTCTTCTTGTGGTCCATCTCGTTGACAGCTATCTGCCAATAGCTTGATCGAGGATCAATAGTAGAAAAATAAGTCGCACCGCAAAGTCAGTTTAAGGCTTCGTCGATTTGGGGCAACGGGTTAACATCTTTCTTCGTAATTTTCTTTAGATGCCGATGATCTACACAAAGGTATTTCAATACTAACACGAAAACTACTGCCCGCATACACTAATCAATACTCACCTAACAAGGTAGATCGAATACTTGTGGCCACCAGAGGCACAACGGATCATTTTTCATGATTTCAAACGAAGAAATAAAATATACCTCCACTTCTCACGAGAAAAATCACAGCATATGAGCATAGAGAACGATGATAAGTAGGGCGAAGCGTCTGTCAGATCGTCCGTGCTTCTGTCCGCCAGTTTATTGTGCTTTCATCCGTCCGTGCGACCGTTTGTGCGTCCGTCTTTCCGTCCGTCCATGCGTCCATTCGTGCGTCCGTGTGTGAGTGTGTCCGTCCGTTCATCCGTGTGTCAGTGCGTCTATCCATGCGTGCGTTCGTTGTGTGTCCGTCTGTCTTCGCATCCGTAAGTCCATCAGTCCGTCCTTCTAGTGAACACTAAAAGTACCGCCATCCCACAACTTTTCATCATATAGTCACCATATATGTCATCCATATAGCCATATTCACCATATTTCATATTCACCATATAGCCATCTAGCAGACATACTAAGGACTAAAATTAGGTCGGAGAAGAATAGTATTACTATGACGACGACTACTATTACTACTACTACATACATCCAGGGCGTTCGACACGCTGCTTAAGCAGCTTCACCCCTAAAAACAGGGATGGTTTGTAATCCTACGAGCGACAATCTTTTTGAACATGTAATCTTAGTTTTTGTTCCGGGCAGTGACCGGTCTCTTTGAGGTACATTTTCTGATCTCTGGGTCACTCTGAAACTTGAGCTGAAAGGTAATTCTTGCGTCATAATATGCGAAGCTGTTAGTGTTTTCCACAGATCCCAGTGTTTTCCACAGATCACCTATACTTTACGTGACGTAGGATGTATCAAAATGGTTACATTGATAACGTCGTCGCCTGGTTGTTTATCTCTCTACTGAATATACCAGGTTATTCAGGGCATCTGAAATATTTTGCTGGCATTTATTGTCTGTGGAAGGCAAATGAATCATTTTTTTAAATTGTTTAAAACGTAGTTTTGTCAGGCTGATACAGGTGCACCAGTAAACACTTCCTAAGCACTAACATGATAAATACCGTTTCAGTGCTTTTGGGTAGTCGAAAAGATGCCTTGCAATTTCGATGAATGCTACCAAATGCAGATAATTTTTCTTTTCACCTTTCTGCAACTATTGCACACTGCAAGGATCATAGTATGCCTATAAAAGACTCGCTATTGGCTCGATTTTTGGGTTGCGTACAGTTGGTCAATTGGAGTGAAAATGATGGACGTTGTGCCCTTCTTAAAGTTACAACAAGTTCTTTAGAGTAAGCTCCTACATCGGTGGGCAGCTTGCTCATCCTGGTAGAGTTGAGCTGCTTTCATGAAGTACGCTGTAAGGCAAGATCCGAAACACAAAGCAGGGTTCCACTTTGCAGAAAAGAATTCGATGCTGTAATCCCAGGCAACACACAACAGCGGTCGAATATTTGTTTTAGGATGGCTTTCAGTAGACTAAGCGTGGGCCGGCGTGGCGCCAATATTGGGATGGCCATTGACTTTCGCCGGCAGTATTGGGCCAGGTCAGTCAATTTTCATCAGATGTTGTTTTTCACTGGCAACATTTAGCCGAGTTTGCCACCAATCGCCGTACTTTTCACCGATATGGGCTTCGTCGATCACTTTCACTGGGAAAATTGGACCGAGCCTTACCGTCATTTTGCCGCGTGCACGGATGGCCATGTGTAAGAATCCTCAGCTGGAGCATTTCACAAGCAGTATTGTGCCTTTTTTCTTTGTTCTTGCTGCTCCTAAAGGATGTGTTGGCTGAATCAATTGGTCGATTTTATCGGCGGTGCTATAATACTTTCTTGTCTTCCTTCACTCAATTATATTGCCCCGTTAAAAACTCCAGAAGTCTTCGAAAGCAACACAAATATTTTATGAACAAAATTTTCCAAGCAATCTTGGCATACAATTATTAAGATACAATTGAGACGAGAATTATCGATCTTCTGTTCATTGAACTACGTACAGATAAATCACCCGTCGAGTATTCTATGTGCGCGCGCGTTATCGACGGAACGTTACGGTGGTGGTGGTGGTGTTGCAGCAGGCGAGGTTAGCCTGGCCTGCATGGCCAGCAATTGTTCCGCCTGAGCATCTCCTGAATTTGGAAATCGTCACCACGTGTCAGACAGCCCAGTGTCTCGCAGGAAGACCAACAAAGTACGTTGCACGTTCCTTCTAGTCGCCGCGGGTTCATCTGAAAAAATGACGTCATCAATTGTCTGGTGCTTGTGACAGCCTTTTTGCAGGGTGCGGATCATCGCCTCTCTTCGCACATCAAACTGTGGGCAAAGCCAAATGAAATGTTCAATATCCCTGATATCACCGCAGAAGGCACAGAACGGGGAAGCGTATCTCCCAGTCTTGAATGAAAAGGCCGGGATGTATGTGGAGCCGGTTCTTATGCGGTACAACAGCGTTACTTGTTCACGAGAAGGTCCACGCATTACACATGCTTGGTGTGGAAGCTTGTAGATCACCTTGAAATGATTGCGTGTCACATCTTTGTTGTTCTGGTAAGTCTTGGGAGTTCTTTTTTTTGTGGAACAGATGTCCGTGCTTCGCATGCAAGGGCATCAGTCTTTTCATTGCCTTTAATGCCAACATGGGATAGGATCCAGTGAAACTTTATATTAAAGCTCTTGCCAATTAGGTGTTTAATTAGTGCCAGTGATTGCCTGGTGAACTTTTCTTGAAGTAGGCCGCGATGCAGTCTTTGTAGTGCCGGTTTGGAGTCCGTCAGCACTAGAACATCTAGTGCAGAAAAGGATCGCAATTTTCGCAAAGCCGCCGTGATTGCAGTGCTTTCTACCGTTGTGAACGAAACCACGCGATCCAGGCGGCCCGACCTCGACACGCCAAGGCAGGATATGCAGAAAGTCGCTGCGCAGCTGTCCGTTTATGTGCACACTGATCCGTCGGTGTACTAGGTGGCTGCGGTACATGGTGCTCAAGTGGTCCAGAACAAGAAAGTGCTTCCACGGCTGGAATGGTGCTTCGCTGGTGGCTTGGGCACGCTGAAGTTACACGCAACATCCACAAAAGACCATGGCGGGTCCACGGGTACGCCGTATAGGCTGGTCAAAAGAGAGCCGTTTAGGCAGTTTCAAGCCTAAATATCGAAATATGTTAATTGCCGCGTTCAAATGTGAGCCAGT
>NW_023611971.1:0-80721 GCF_013339725.1 Rhipicephalus microplus | reverse complement strand
ATACTTGATTGTCGTTTCGAATACGTCGGTTAAATTCCTGCTGAAACACTGACTCTACACTTTGCATTCATCAGGTCAACGCGGCTGATGCCGTATTTTCGTGACCTTCTCTAATTTATGTTGCCCGAGTTTGTTCAGTCCCTGCCAGTGGAAAGTTACAGAGCACCGTCATCGATTGCGCAATTTGAAAATGTCCAAATAAGCTTGCGCAAATCTAGTGAAATGTATATGGAACTACATTGCAAGCTAGCTAGCATATAACACGAAATGCCGCGCGAATCGACAGTACGTTTAAATTGTACATTTAAAATTATATCTAAAAACACCTCGGTAGTCGTTACACATATCGTGCTCAATATAATGATATCAGATTTGGCGTGTATGCAGTTATCATGGTCTCAACACAATCCTTAAAACATTTGTGAATCTTATATTTCCTGCAGTGTGCTCTGCTGTATAGCAATACGTAAGTGGCTTTACGCCACCTTCTACTCTAAAATAATTGTTATTACAGTTTGTGTTCATACATTAAAAAAACTGAGACGCACGTACAGCGGCGCTCGATGCAAGTTGCAGCACGGTGCCCAACGTTAAATATACTGAGCCGCATACGACCGGCAAACATGCGCAACATTGGTTTTGAACATACCATAAGAAAGTAGGTCGACGACATATATCAGGCATCTCCCGAAGTAAAATTATGGCTATACGTACGCCTCTGGCGGGCTGCAGCAGACCCACCCAAGCTTGTAGGTTGAAGCTGGCCTGCAAAACTCGCCCCAAAAGTAGAGTTGTCGTCACTGCAGTCAATAAGCCCCGGTGGCCCCACCATCGTCGACTCGTCGGTGCTGCCTTGAGAAACAGACGCCGGATAGACAGCTTCATGTGCCGGTGCATTCGCGACAACTACTTCCTTTTTCACTTCGAGAGCTTTTCGCCTTGACGCCTCTATGAGGAATGTGGCCAAGGTCCTTGCTTATGGTGACTCTGTCATATACACAACAGAAGTGTTTAACTCCTCTTGGTCGCAGTCGTCCGCTTGTTACCTATCTACAGCATGAATTGCGAATACTTTCTTCACCTGTTATTAACTTACTCAAAAGAATTTCATCCAATCGAGGTTTCGTCGTTACAATCGAATATTTTGTTTTTATCAACAATCACATCTACCGATGCGCTCATCGCGTAGCATACGATGCAAGAAGCCGGACAGAGCATAGGGGGGCGCAAATTCAAAGCGCACGCATTACGCTAGGCAGCACTAGCAGCGCGCACCAAAGTGGTGCATTTTGTCTTCTTTCGGTATTTTCATTCGCCCCTCCATACAACCGGGGCGTTCTGCCCTTTTTTTTTCAGGGAAATTCTAGAGTGCTCCGCGACCATTCCAGGGCACAATTCCCGAAAATGCTATTAGTACCCTGCACTTTGCTGATGACATTGTATTGCTGAGTAACTCAGGGAACGAATTGCAACTCATGATTACGGAGTTAGACAAGGAAAGCAGAAAGGTAGGTCCTAAAATTAATCTGCAGGAAACGAAAGTAATGTATCGGAACCTCAAAGAGAACAGTTCTTCGATATAGGTAATAGTGCACTTGAAGTTGTAAAAGACTACACTTACTTAGGAGAGGTATATTAACCACAGAGCACAACCACTATATTGAGGTAACTAGAAGAATAAAAATTGGTGGAGCACATTTGGCATGCACTGTCAAATTATGATTAGTAGATTGTTACTATTCTTCAAGAGCTAGGTTTATAACATGCGCACCTTGCCGGTACTTAGCGTTGGAGCAGAAACGTGGAGACTTACAAAGAGGGTTTAGCTTGAATTGAGGACAACACAGCGAGTGGGGGAAAGGAAAATGATAGGTGTAACTATAAGAGACAAGACGACAGCATAGTGGATCAGAGAAGAAAGCGGGGTTAAGTATATAATAGTTGAAATCAAGAGGAAATGACCATAGGCCGGGCACGTAGCGCGTAGGCAGGATAACCACTGGTGATTAAGGAAAATTTGCAGGACTCCCAGAGAAGACAAGCAGGTTAGGGGGAGACAGAAAGTTAGGTGGGCAGATGAGATAAGGAAGTTTGCGGGTATAAAGTGACAGCAGCAAGCATGGGACCGAGTTGACTGGAGCAACATGGGAGAGGCTTTTGTCCTGCAGTGGACGTAGTCAGGCTAATTATCATGATGATGATGACTTCTGAACATTTTATAACTGCAACGGGTAACATACGTACGTTTACATTTTCCGACAACGTGAGGTGTCACCATACAAGTTACTTATTCTTCCACTAATCACGGAAGTTCAACACAAAACTCTTACGTCTCGTGTCACATTGTCAGAGGTAACCTTATGTCCTATCACTGTACTGGGGCAGGTGTGGCGGGTGTTAACGATAAAGTATCATGTAATATGTTAATGGAGCGCCTGATTACCATAGGGCGTAGGTGTGCACTAAGAAGTTAGGCAAGCTGTATAATGATAGCACTGAAATAGAGTGTTTAATAAATTTACACATCTTGTAGTTGTCAGAATGCCATCCTTACATTAGTACTATAACAGCTGGTTGCATCAGACTGTACGAGACAGGAAAAAGTGTTGAAATCAACCAAACGACAAAATAAGGAACTCTTAGGAAATCAATAAACAAGTTCATTTTGATTTTTATGAATATGTAAATCGAGTACTATTTTGGGCGTGAGCAGTGGAAATACCACATGCGCCTTGCATTTGTGTGCATGTCTATATTGTTTGTGTTCATATTTTATCTCTCTTTTTCTGTCTTGTTTCCAATTCATATTTCTTCACCACTGTGCAAGATAACGAAACGATTTTTCTCCTGGGTTAACCTGACTGTCTTTTTTTTCTTTTGCTATGCTTCTCATTCTTTCTGTTCGTTATTCGTAACTTTATTCACATTGTGATTGCGACTCAAAAGCCCCATGTTTGAAACCGAAGTATGATCGGAACCCATCTCTTTATTAACTACTGCCACCAACAACCACATCACGATCTCGCACACTTAACGATAACTTTTCATCCGGAAAAATGCCCTGCAACTGAAAAGTGGCCTGCAGCCCGCAATGGGGGATCGGCCATTAAACGAGTGGTACCTTGCTGTATAAACGTTATGACACCATAAGATTCCCGCGTGGACCTTTTTATCTTCATGAGCTTCCACCACGTTTCAGATTCGTGACGCTGCTCGTGCATTCCCCAGTCCAAACGAAGGTATTGAGTGCCGCACATTTCAAGAATTTTTGAAATCTACACGTGTTGTTATCCGTCGGCGGTAGCAATGGCGTCCTGCCATAGCTAAATAGGAAATAACAAAGCGCAAATCATATCTGGTGAAGAAACCTTGTTACCGAGAACAACTCTCGGTTATATGCAGCAGATACTCACTATAACAATATAATAAAATTGCGCAGTATCACGCTACAAAGCTTGTGGCTTCCCAGGACAGTTGAACAGGGCCCATTAGTAACACATGGGGCCCAATTGTAAAAATTTAAACACTGGCATTTCACGTTCTTTGTAGTTCAATAATAATATTTCAACTTAACACTACAGTTTATATATGCTCACTATGCAGCATGTCCATGCCGAGAGCCATTTATCGGAACTATCTTTTTTTTTGGTAATTATCATTTCGTTGGCCTACTTCCCATTCAGTTACAGCAGGCCACCGCTGTTGCCAACGAGAGATGGAGCAACGTGCAGACGCCCCCAGATCTTGGTCACGCAGGCTCCTCTCCAAATTGTGGTCACAAATGACTCGATCACCACTTCCGTGCAGTTCTGAAGACACATGCACAGCTTACGCCAAGAGTCGAAGCAAGAATGCTGAGATTTCAGATTTCAGGTTTTTTTTATTGACACCAGAATGTGACATGTGTTTAGTATATAAAAGGAGGTCCCAAAGTCAAAGACTGTAGCGGGACCTCCTGTTAAGGGCAAAGTGCGCTAAAACAGTGTTAGAGGCAACATAAGCAATATTTAAAATTATGAACTGAGCAAAATTGCAACAGAACGTCACTATATATATATATATATATATATGATTGATGGTTGCAGGAGTTAGACCTGCAACAGAACACATTCATTTCTTTTTCCTCTACCCCACTTCCCCGCTTCCCCGAAAGTCCCATATCATTTCCCCCGTTGCAGACGATGCCAACTGGGTGAGTTAGTCAGCGCCACGTCTGGTATGGTTTCAACCTGGCGACATTTATGACTTCAGCTTTCGTGTAGCGATGGCCAGAAGATGTGAGGCGTGATACTGTAGCGAAACCTCGGGGTTGTTTAAGCTAGACAGATCAGATGACCATCCGGACGAAGAACTGTGGGAGCGATTCCGCACAGGCAAGCGATGACAAGTCGACGCGATGATTTCGGGGAGCACCTAATGGGGGTTTATTTATCTAATACAACTTGTATTTACACAATGCACTAATTAGGTCACAAAGACAAAACATGGAAAATGATAGCCTACCTCTCGGCTTGCATGACTGGTCTACGGTGGTGAGATGCGCTGTTGACCCCAAGTCTGCTCACCCCCAAAAGGGCCCGAGTCACTGCTTAAATAGGTTTTCCAGCATCCACGGGTGCGCGGACCGATCAGGCAAGCCGAGGATAACCAATCCAGCACGAGTTTTAATGGTCGCGTGAAGCCTGCCTCGCAACAAAACGGTGGCAGCTTCTGGAAACGGCACATTCTCTAAAACAGCCTTGACGTACTAACAAGTGCTCAAATGTCAGTCCCCTTTTGCTCCGGAGGACCCAAGTGGCGCCTCGCTCATTTGGGGCGGTGGTGGTAGTGGTTGGAAGAAGAAAAGCACCTAATTTCTGCAGTCCGGTCAAAAGCACGGTGCGGTGCCTGCTTAGGCGAGAAGCGCACAGTGACCGACAGGATGTAGCACTTTCTGTTCAGACTCTCACTCTTCCTCAAGGCGCCCTCCCCGAGACAATTCATTAATTATCACCTCCAACAAGACACTCTGGTAAATAATGAACTCGAGCTGTACCCGAAAAAAAAAAGCTCTCCGCTAGACATTGCCTTCGCGACACCTCCCCCCTAAGAAAAAGAGTGACCCACTCCTTTTATCTGCAAAACGCGAAAACAAAGTGACTTAAAATACAAGAAGGTTTTTTCATTCAACAAGTGTGTGAGCTGCTTATTGAAGGACGCTTATGCATGTGTTTAAAAGGTGAGAAGCTTAAAAAATTACATATTTAAAACCAAAGATAAAAAACGAAAATCCTCGCGAAACGCAAATCAATGAAGTTCACTCGTCGGCACTGTATTACAACTCAGTGTCCGTGTCGTAAGCCCCGACATTCTGTTGTGCGTTGTTACTACTTGGAAATGTCTTCCAGATGGAGTAAAGTTCAGTGTAAGTGTCGTAGCCTTCGCACTGCCGTACTGGAACACTGGTCTCTGTCCCGCGCACACCATGTCGCAAACGGAGTTCTTGACCCACTCGCGAACTGCACTCGCTCACAACACTTGTAAGCAATCCCTGTTCATCTTTGTTCGCACTGCACTCGTGCACGTTAACACCTCGATGTTGTTCGCGGATATCACTCCTTGCACTGCACTCGCGCACATAACCACTTCGATCCCGCAGCTCCTGATTATCGCCGGATTCATCGTCTGCGTCGACGGCATCGGACGAGCATCGGACGTGGCAGGGTTATAAACGCTCCACATTGACAATGTCACGTTTTCTTCCAGTTTGGTCTACCACCTCCCAGTTATTCGCCGCTACCCGGCGCACGAGACAGACAGGTCCGCGTTATCTATCAAGAAACTTGATCCCGAGTCCACAAGTAAACCAAGTCGCCCTCGTTGTAAACAACATTTCGTCGTTCAGCATCATAGCTGCGTTTGTTCTTCTCCTGCTGACGCCTCTCCCGTTCTTTTACAAGTCTTCGAGCCAGCCAGAGTCGTCGAGCCACTTTGGTAGCATCCAAGCTGTAGTCGAATCCACGTTGTGTGCCCGACCTAACATTTACAGGTAGCATCAGCTCATGTCCGTGAAGCAGAAAGAAGGGCGTGAATCCGGTCGTCTCGTGAGTGGAAGAATTGTACGCAAAGAGGACGTACGGCGAAAATTCATCCCGGTCGTGGTGGTTCAAGGAAACGTACATGCTGAGAATCTCAGCTAACATGCGGTTAAAACGCTCGCACAAGCCGTTGGCCTGTGGGTGGTATGCTGTTGTAGTGGCATGTTTGCTACTGACGAGCTGGAAAATTTCCTCGGTCAAGTTGGCGACAAAATGTTGTCCACGATTGCTTATCACTTTTTCCGGTGCACCATGACGCAGCACGACCTGTTCGACGAACGCCCTTGCTGCATCTGCGGCAGTGGCCGCCTGACATGTGACAACGTCGACCCATTTCGTGTGGTAGTCGGTAATCACGACAATAAAGCGGTTCCCTGATTTGGACTTAGTGAAAGGTTTAATGAAGTCCATGCCCACTTGTTGAAAGCGTCGACCTGCAAGTGGGATCGGTTGGAAAATACTGGCCGGCCTTCCAAGCAGTTGCTTTTGCGTCTGGCAGTCAGGGCAGGAGAGCACATACTTGCTGACGTACGAGAACATCTTCAGCAAGAAATAGTGGCAACGCACTTTTTACCATGTGCGCTTAACACCCAAGTCGCCTGCCATGGGGTAGTCATGGCAGTGTCTTCAAATCTCGAATCTCAAGCACTTAGGAGCCACGAGCGCCGCGCGTTCTTCCTGGAAGTCTTTTGCCCTCCGACACAGTGCACCATCGATCTACCGAAAGCTCCATGCCGTTCTTTAATTTTCCTGACAACAGAGGCATCTGGGTGCTCAAGGTGCAGTACAATATCTCTCATCCTCTGATTTTTCCCAACATCCACCTGATCCAGCAGCAGCAACAGTAAAAAGTTTTCTTGGCTTACCGGCGTGGGATCGGGAGGAAGGCCGGAAAGCGTGTCGGCATTTCCATTCTTGAGGCCAAAGGGCTGTCGCAAAGTTATGTCAAATTCCTGCAGCAATAGTGACCAGCGCATGAGACGACCGTTTGAATTCCTTACTTTCATCAGCCGAGCCAGGCTCGCTTGGTCAGTTACGACCATGAATTGAGCGCCAAAGATGTACAGTCAAAACTGTGCACAGGCGTACACGATGGCGACGCATTCTTTTTCAGTTGTGCTGTAGTTCATCTCAGCCTTGTTAAGGTGGCGACTGGCATAGGTGATGACTTGTTCTTGCGCTCCGATTTTTTGAATAAGAACGGCACCAATGCAGTCATCGCAGGCATCAGTGCACACTTCTATTGGCTTTCCCAGCTCAAACTGACGCAAAACTGGGGCTGTGATCAGCCTCTCTTTGTGGGATTGCATCGCCGCTTCGCAAGCTGCATCCTAGACAAAAGGAATATCTGTTTTAGTCAAGTTTGTCAGAGGTCGAGAAATGTGAGAAAAATCTTTGATGAAACGGCGATAGTAGTTGCAAATTCTGAGAAAACTCTGCACACCCTTCTTATTTCGTGGCTTGGATAATTTTTCGATGGCTGCTACTTTATCTGGCCGGATGCTTTCACTAGTGAATACGTGTCCAAGATATTTAGTTTCCTAATGGGCGAAGCTACGATCTTCGGTCTTCAGTTGCAAGTTTGCCAAGTCCAACGCCGAAAAAACACTTTCCAACTCTTCCAAATGAGTTGCCATGGTTTCAGAAAAGATTACAATGTCATCCAAGTAGACAAACAAACTCTCCAAAGGAGGCCGCCAAGGACTTTGTTAATCATTCTCTAGAATGTGGCCGGGGCATTGCACAGGCCAAACGGGACAGCGTTGAAATCATAGAGTCCGGGTTCACAGGCAAATATGGTCTTTTGCTTATCTTTCTCCTTCATACCTTCTTGCCAGAAGCCTAATATTAGATCAAGTGTGGTGAATTATTTTGACCCCTGAAGAACGTCGAGAATGTCATCAATTCGCGGCAGGAGGTGACCTCATTAACCCTTCGGAAGTCGGCGCAGAAACGCCAAGTCCCATTTGGCTTCTTCACAAGGACGACAGGCGATGACAAAGGACTGTGTGATTCTCTAAGGATACCATCGCGAAGCATTTCTTCAACTTGTTGCTGAATTTGTTGCCTTTAAAAAGAGGAATGACGATATGGGTGCTGGTCAATGATCGAAAATCACCTGTGTAGATCACGTGTTCCGCTACATTCGTTTGCCGGATGGGGATATAAGAGCTTGTGAAAAAATGACGGTACTTCACAATGAGCAACAGGAGCTTCTATCGTTCACATAACTGTAGGTGATCCCCAGTCTCTATGTCAAACTCTTGGGACACTCGATCATTCTGTGCAGCCGTAGTTGCCAGCTGTGCGTCATAAATGGACGAAGCCCATCCAATCTTTGTTCCGCCGAGGAGATTTACTGGCGACAAGGTGGAATTAGCAATACGAATGAGGCCTTTCTCATGCACAATCCTTGTTTCTGTGCGTCCCACTTGGAGTCCGCTTCTGAGCATGCTGTTCGGTTCGACAAAGTAAACTCCGTCTCTTCCGACTTTCACTTCAACAGCCCCCTCTGTGCGTGGTTCAATACGAATGTACTCGTGGCACTGCACTTTAAGGACATCATTGTGTTCAGGGGCACCTGAGTGTACACGCAGCCAGAAAATTTCCCCATTGAGTACGAGCTCTTTCTTCGAGAAACCAATAAAAAGTCGCGCTGCTCTACAGAAAGGAATGCCACCTAGCAGCTCGTACGGGCAATCCTTCACTACCAAAAATGTCTCATAAATATTGGTGGTGCGAAATTCAAATCTTACTTCGGCTTCGTGGGGGGGGGGGGGGGGGGGTAAGCACATCTCCGCCAATTCCTCTGATGAATATATCTTTTCTTAATTTGGATGTAGCACATATTTTGTTGGCTAATACTTCTGAGATTACATTTACGGAGGAGCCGGTGTCAATTACAAGTTGTGCATCATTACCATTGGCTCGTCTGGGAACTGCAAGAAGCTGACTTTCGACAAAATGCCAATGGGGCGGCCGGGCTGGCACCCTGGCCGTTCTCGTTTCCCGAGAAGTTGTGCCCGTTGAGAACCATTCTTGTTCTCAAAGAGCCCCGTTTGATCATTTCTGCCATCCCGAAGCTGTTGCGAGCACTGTCGCGCTATGTGACCAATGCAGTGGCAAATCTGGCATCGGCGATGCCCTTTGTTGGTGCGGGAAGTTCTGGGTGGCCAACGCATTCGAGGGCGACACATCTCGTCCTCGATGCTTTTTAGCCGGTCAAAAAGCGATGCGATGGAGTCAGCAATCGTCTTTAGGACTCTTTCATGATCGGGAACCTCCCGCGGGCAACGCAACTCGGCCGCGGCGCAGCTGGCGACACATGGAGTGGTCTGTATTGTTGCTGCGGCGGGTGCTATTCCAACCAGAGGCGCGATTTTTTGCGTCCATGGCTGCAGGCAGGTAGAATAGTAGGTGCCAATCGGCTGGCGCCCTGACGCACGACTCAATAAAGATTCCAGATTAATGCACTGCAAAATTTGGAGGAAAGCAGCGCAGTTTTCGTGGTTTGCAACTATCATTTTTTCTTGAATGTCCGGGCGTTAACTGCGCTAAAGGTGCCGCAACCGTTCGTCTTCTATCATAGACGGGTTACCCCTAGAACAAAGTTGTGCGACATCATATTAATACTGCTCAGGGGTTTCGGAAGGCAGCTGGGTCCAGTTTTGCAGACGCAAATGAGCAATCTCAATCGACTTCCGACTTGTAAATGAAGTTTTAAAGAGTGTCGCCCACTCTTCTCATGAATTTGGGGCACCCGTTAATATTTGCGTCGTGTGCCACTATTTTGCAATCCCATCTAGTGCCAAATATAAATATCTACCCTTTCTGGCTTGGTACCAACTGTTTAGTGACGCTACATGCTCGTAGCAAAGTAGCCACTCAGGAAAAGATTCCTCTGGCGCGCCTCTGAACTCTGGTGATCCGACGAAAGCTTTTCCTTGGTGGTAGACATAGCGGAGAGAAAGGTAGGGGGTTCCGTCATAATAGAAAAGTGCGAGGTTGTTTCCTGGTGCTTGTTATTGACTCGGGGCATGATTTCAGAGCGGTCATATTGCAACCCCACACCTTCACTGCTTTGTAGCGAAAATGCGAAACTTCGGCGTTGTTTAAGCTAGACCCATCAGATGACCATCCGGTTGAAGAAGTGTGGGAGCGATTCCGCACAGGCAAGTGATGACAAGTAGACACGATGATTTCGGGAAGCCCTCATTGGGGGTGTCTTTATCTAATATAACTTGATCTTACACAATGCACGAAGTCACTAACACAAAACATGAAAAATGATGGCATACCTCTCGGCTTGCATGACTGGTCTCCAGTGGTGAGATGCGCTGTTGACCCCAAGTCCGCTCACTCCAAAAAGGGCCCGAGTCGCTGCCTAAATAAGGTTTTCCAGCACCACGGGTGCGCAGACCAATCAGGCAAGCCGAGAATAGTCAATCCAACACGAGTTTTTATGGTCGCGTGAAGGCTGCCTCGCTACAAAACTGTGGCAGCTTCCGGAAACGGGCGCGTTTTCTAAAACGGCCTTGACGAGCTAACAAGTGATCCACTTTCGGTCCCCTTTTTCCCCGGAGGACCTAAGCGGCAGTTTGTTAGCTTGTTAGCTTGAAGCATGGGGGGCATAGTGGTTAGAAGAAGGAGAAAGGCACCTAATTTCTGCAGTCAGGTCAAAAGCACGGTGTGGTGCCTGCTTTGGCTTGAAGCGCACAGTGACCGAGCGAATGCAGCCCTTTCCGTTCAGACTCTCATTCTTTCTCAAGGTGCCCTCCCCGAGACAAGTCTTTGAATAGCGTCTCGAACAAGAGCATCCGGCAAAGAACGAACTACAGCTGTAGCCGAAAAGAAAAAAAGCTCTCCACGAGACATTGCCTTCGCGAAAATATCACGTACGTAACGTCACTAAGGCGCGACAAAACGACGAAGGAACCTGTAGAGCGGGCCAGA
The DNA here is from genome assembly GCF_013339725.1 of Rhipicephalus microplus. Taxonomy (NCBI): domain Eukaryota; kingdom Metazoa; phylum Arthropoda; class Arachnida; order Ixodida; family Ixodidae; genus Rhipicephalus; species Rhipicephalus microplus. Next base: position 69,691 of record NW_023611971.1, on the reverse strand, counting down.
AACATTTTATACAAGCTACTCTTGCGATATGGAGTCCACAGCCACACCATATCACCTTCACTGTACGACACATGTAGATGTCGCTTATCGTAGCGAGCCTTTGAACGGTCTTGGGCTGCAAAAATTCGAAGACGCGTGATGCGCCGTGCCTCCTCTGCACAACAAAGTGTCTCTGCAAGGGATGGGTTTCCTTGCTCTGAAAACCGGATATTTGTGTCGAGGTTTGTACGTGGCTCACGAATGTAGAGGAGTTAAAACGGGCTCAAGCCGGTGGTCTCTTGTGGCGCAGTGTTTTAGGCGTAGGCCATAAATGGTAAAACTTCGTCTCAGTTTTTATGCTTGGAATCAACGTACATAGCAAGCATGTTAATAAGCGTACTGTTGACATGCTCAGTCAAACTGTTGGTCTGTGGATGGTTTGAAGTAGTGTGATGAAACTGAAAAAGACACCAGCGAATCAACTCTTCCACGACGTCGGCTACAAACTGCCGGCCACGGTCGCTGATGATGGCTGGAGGAGGCCCATACCGGAGGATGATGTAGCATAGATAGCAGGAAGTCACTAACGTGATCCGCTGTTGCGGCAGCGATCGCTGCAATTTCAGCATACCGAGTAAGGTGGTCTACACAGACTATAATCTAGCGGTTCCCAGTTATAGATCATGGAAAATGGCCCATCAAGTCAATACCCACGATCTCAAAGGGAAAACATGGAGGTGGTATGGGATAGAGAAATCCTGGTGGCGCACTTGTTGGACTCTTGTACCGTTCACAATGCTCACAGCTGGTCACGTATTTAGCTGTCGCCTGACGCATGCGGGGCCAGTAGAAAGGTTTTAGTGTGCGATGATGGGTCTTGGCAAACTCCATATGCCAAGATGTTGGATCGTCCTGCATAGCTTGCAGCACGTTGGGCCGCAATTATTTGGGGAGAACCTAAAGTAGGCGGGCCCCCTTTGCAGCGAAATTTCGATTCTAAAGAATGCCATCCTGCATGACGAATGGGCTCTTATGCGGCTTATCGACGGCAGATAAGAAAAAGTAAGTCAGACTACGGTCTTGAAGTTGTTCTGTACGAAACACTTTCAAATCTGGAAAACGTGAGTAAAAGGTGGCCAGACAGTCGTCTATATTGTCGGCGTTGCATTCAGTCGTGGGAAGGGGAAGTCACGATAGGCAGTCAGCGTGCGCGTCACGGGGGCAACTCTTGAAGCAAGAATCAGTCATATTCTTGCAAATGGAGCGCCCATCGTGCAAGACGACCTGTTGGATCTCGCAGACCAGTGAGCCAACAAAGTGAGTGGTGGACTGTGACGATGGAGAATCGGCGGTCATAGACGTGCAGGCAAAACTTGTGCACGGCGAAGACAGCTGCCAGACATTCTTGCTCTGTAACAGTGTGATTGCGCTCAGGTTTAATCAAAGAACGGCTCGCGTAGGCAATGACATGTTCGGCGGCGCCGTGACGCTGCACTAATACTGCACCGATACCGATTCCGCTGGCGTCACTGTGAACCTCAGTTGGGGCTGATGCGTCGAAATGACGAAGAATAGGCCGAGAAGTGAGTAGAAGCTTCAGCTTAGAAATGGATTACTCACACTTTTTTGTCTGTTTGAAGGATACGTCTTTGTTGAGCAGACGAGTAAGAGGCTCTGCAACGTCGGCGAAGCTAGGAACAAAGCCCCGGAAATACGAACACAGGCCCAGGAAGCTTCGGATTTCTCGTAGTGAGCATGGTTGAGAGAAAGTGCTGACCGCAGTGATTTCGTGAGGATCAGGCTGAACCCTTTTGAAAAAATTTAATGTACTTTTATAAACAGGCTAATGTCATTCGACATCACAATCTTTTAACTGTCTAATGCCAGTCTAATGCGCTTTCCTAATACGTACCTAATGTGAGTCTAGTAGTAATTGGCCACCGTTGGTCTATAGAGTCAAGACATTAGAGCTTCTGATGACTATAGTCTAGCGTAAGTCTATAGAGGCCCCACATGAGAGTTTCTGATGACCATTGGCTAGCGTTAGTCTATAGAGTCCTGACATCTGTGTTTCTGATGGCCGTTGTCTAGGGAAGTGCTATCGAGCATATGCATTAGGTTGACATCAAACGTCGCGTTGTAAACTAAGGTCCTATGCCATCAACGGAACATTTGCTGAAAAGCAGGTCAATAAATCGCTTCATTATTAATATGAAAGTGTGCACAAATTACAGAATTGTAAAGGAAATACCATCAGACCACTTCCACCAACGAACAGATCATAGTTTTTTACACGTCAGAATCTTTCGAAGCCGATAAATACTGCTGCAAGTATATAATGCCTGCATTTGAAAACACGCATTACATTATCAAGCAATTCAGTTCGGATAGGACAATAAATGGAGCTAGTTCCTTCTTGTTTACAATTCTTGCAAACATCCTGTTTTATAAGTACAAACAAACAAAGAAACACCAAACGAGATATTTCCAGAAATAACTGCATTTGTATTTGATTTTCGACTTTGCACTGATGATAGCGACTTTTGTAGCACCGTCGTGGTGGCACCGCTGCTGTATTTAAAACCTTCAAGAGAGTACATAAAAACTTGGAAGGCACTGAAGCATAAATTTTAGCGCAGCACATGAACAGACATTACAATTGATGAGTTATGCCTTTTTTAAATACTGATATACAATTAGCAGTTATAATAAATAATTCCTCTGGATTAAATGTCGAACCACATAGCATTGACTTAATGCTGCGTTGAAAAAAAAAACTAATCACTATAAATCCGTTCAGAGGGCTACCGATTGATCAGTAATTGGAGAGAAGCCAGCTATCATGAACAGAGGAATCAGCTGAGTCAGCATCTCTAAGGCAATATTTAAGAACAACCTCCTTTCACAATTCCAATGGCACCCAATGTATGACTACGGCATGCAGCAGTGGGTCTATATTCCACAACTTTGATTTACACAAAGCTTCCACATTCAAATCCCTCTTTTTTAACTGAGAACAATTGAGAACGCATGCTCAGAGGTGCAAAGTCATAGGCGTGTGCAGGGTTTTCCTACACTTGGGGGGCAGGGAGGTTTGCCACGGCACTCCCCCTTACTTAGTTACGTAAGCTTGCAATTTTGTAGCCCCCGTCTTATTTAACAAGTTGGGGGAGAGGGTGGCTGCCCCCACTCTTCTGTGCACGCCTATTGTGCAACACGAAATTGAGCAACAAACAGGCACAAGAAATGTAGAGCTACGTCTAGGTGATACAGCTACACAACTCTAGTGAAAACAATTAAAAAATTGTGCTTTTTCTAACCTACAGTATATTACACAGATATGCATGTTGTAACATGTTACAGGTCGTTTTTACACATCTTTCTACAAGCAACAGATTGGAGGAAGCAACCAAAACAATTTTGTACCCTTGATTATTTTTGCATATTATTCAATAGCTAAAAATACATTATTCAGGTACCTTGAAGAGGTGACAAACGGTTTACAAAAAAGGAAACAATTTTACCTAGCTCCCAGCTTTAGAGTGCACAGTTGCCCATGTTCACTAACCGGTATTGCAAATTATGAAACTGATCGCTTGTCATTATTAAGCACACGAATCTACACTGGGGTGTGTTGGTATTTACTGAACGTTTTGATAGGACAAGGATAGGAACTCTTTTAAAAAAAAAACTTTCAACAGCAGAAAAAACATGCACAATCAAAAGGGCCACAACACAAGCTAGCACTACTTTGTGTCCTCTCCCTTTTCTTTGTTGATATTTTGCCGTACCTAACAAAAGTTTCGAGGCGATGAATTACCAACCCGACCAAACACTTGCGTTACTCAAGTATTTAAGGAAATAGCACATCACAGTGTTGAACTCATGACTAGTTTAGACCATGCAGATGCCGAAAATATTGCCTGAACCCTTACGTCACAGAGGTAATACAATTTACAGTGTATGTAGGAGCTCAGCGAGAAAATAAAATGTACACTCAAGAGTGAACAGCGTCATGAGCTAAGACGCCGACACAGAAAGAATTATGGATGTAGCAGCCCATGTATTTGCTTGTACTCCTGTTTCCTCCCAAGTACGTACCAACATGCCCAGTATGGTCAACATATCTGTACAGTACTCACAGATTGAAACTGGACATTCGTAGCGTGTGGCCGCCAATGCATGTGCCGCTGCTCATGGGTGCTCGCGGAACCAGGATGTTGCACTGTTGTATAGAGTGAAAGCAAAAACAGCTAAAGAGGAGGCTTACTCCTTCCGGTCGCTAAAGAGTTGGCATTTAGTTCACAAAGTGCACACTGCCAGCGTGGCGCAGCAAGGCTCGCGCATTTTTGCATGCATGCAGCCCAAACCGATAGGGACTGTGCGAACATTTATATAGTGACGCTAGCAGACAATGCTCTCGATCAGCGCCGTTCGACGATGGGGCACGTAGGCTGCGCAAGTAAGTAATTGGATAACGCTAAGATGTTGCACCTGAAATGCGCTCGTTGACATAATAAATAGCTGGACAAAAGCATAAAACGTTTTTTCAATCTTTTTGTCACAACAAAAAAGAAAAGCACCAGCCACGGGCCTGTTTCCGTGCAGCAATAAAACAATAACTAAGTACTTTCTTGTCTCGCCGCGAGCAGTGAATAGTGCGGCTATTTTGCGTGACAAGCATTTGTAGAGTGGTCGGCCACAGAAAAACGAGCGAGCTTCTCACATTTTTATTCAACAATAGGCCGCAGTTTGCCCTAACGACTCTAATACATGATATTATTTCCATGTTGCATGAAGGAAAGCATGCCACACATTTTCTTTCTTTCCGAGACAGAAACCACGAAGTAAACTTTTTATGCTTTTGTGCAGATGTTTATTATGTCTACAAACGCACACAAGGCGCAATCTAATAACTGAATCCTGCGTCTTACTTGCACAGCATGCGTGCTGCATTGCCTATGCAAGCAGAACGAGAGGGTCGCCTGCTTGCGTGGCAATAAAAGTGGTGTGCAGCGGCGAGCCAGTTTTGTAGACATGCGAATGTGCGCGAGCCTCGCAGCGCTGCCCTGGTAGTGTACACGTGGTGAACTACAGGCCGACAATTTGGCAATCGGAAGGAGTAGCCATGCTCCATAGTACTTCCCCGTATCGCCCTATACCTCAACGCAACACATTGGTTCTGCGCACACCCATGAGCGGCGGCACATGTACCATCGGCCACACGCTCCGAGTGTCCTATTTCAATCCGTGAGTACTGTACTTCCAAAAGAGCATGAATTCATTCAACAATTTAACTTTGCAGTCCAACAAGGCTATTCAAGGCACTATCACACAGATTACACTTCTCTGTATGATAGGCCTCTATGTCTTGTGAGCTGTGTTACATAAACATATTCATGGTATTGTCATAGATTGTAGTGGGAACATGTGCCAAAGAATGTGATGAAACATGAGTATGTGCTGCCTCGCAAAAAAAGCTGTCCCTAATTCAGATGATCAAACTCTCAGGCATAAGGATTATCTGAGAAGGCTTTGTTAGAAAGGAATAAGTACTTGCATGTTGCACGATGTTACTTAAAACAAGATTGCACTACAACTTAAAAATATACCACAAATCTGCTCATACACGTGAAAATTCGAAAACGAGCAGAAACAACAACCCCCGTGGCTTCCTTGAACAAGAATTTGCCAAATTTATGGGGCAGAATGTGCACATAGCAAAAGTGTGCTTATTTATATTCATTAAATTTTTAGACTTCAATATTGTTTGCAGTCCCTTTAAAAAGCACAAAAAATGAATGGCACTTCTACTTGTAAAAAAAGAACTTAGTGAAAAAAAAATGTTTTATTTCCACTAAAAAAATTTAAGGTAAAAGCAATCAACACGACGATAAGCGAAACATAATTATAAGTAAGATTTCACTGCACACAATTTCATGGCAGTCCAAACAAAATAGATGTTGATGGAGGAAACTTGAAAAGACCAACAAATCCTATAAGAGGGAATGTCGCTGCAGCCAACTTTCCAACTTATGTGATATTTAGCACAATGTAACACAAAGACCATAAGAGAGGACGCAGCACGTGCCCCAACTTTATACAAAATGGTTAATTGCAACCAAAACACTGAAAAATACAGGGTAAGCATCATGCCGTAAATTTTTGTGCTTCCGTTGCAATAACCCATTTTGTTTCAAGTGCACCGGTCTCATCCTTGTGTTATATTGAGCTAACTATTACATAATGTAAACAAACAATGATGAATAATTTACCTTGTGCAACCCTTTAACAACAACTCTTGCCTTGCTCAAGACAGCAGTGACAAGGAGCAGCTGTTCCCATTATCAAGAAGCCTCCAAGTGTCACAACGTTGGCTCCAGCAACATTCCATGTTCAAGGATCACAAACCAAATGATGCAAGTTTCATGTCCAAGGAATAATGCACTGAAGTGCAGGACATATGCTTCCCACACCTAAGCTAAAAGACAGTGTATGCTATAACTCAATAGGTGCTATGTGTCCGAAATATCACTCTGTGGTAACAAAAAGAAATGCCTACCACTTAATAAGGCTCGTTAGGGCTTGCAGGAAGACCGCTCTAATCGTGCACTGCAACCTGTCCTCTGTGTCGGGACCATGAACAGCTGCCATCGCTGATACATACATAAAAGATACCACAAAATATTACTTTCACACACAACAAACGTTATATCACACACAGATAGCGAGTACCAAACATGTCTTAGCAAAGAGTATACTGGTACATTAACCGTAGCTGTGGCATTGCACGTACGCGCCCGCTTCAGCTACGGGAGGTGCGGGGTTCGATCCCCAGTGCCAGCCGGCTACCCACAGGTAGCTAAACAGTGTAAAGGCGGGCTTCGAGGGACTGTGACGCGTCGCCCCAGCGGTGAAGCTCACTCTGCCTGGAGAACTCTCAACCCGTTGCGTGGGACCCGGTATACTGATACATTAAAGGGTAAATCCTTGAATAAAGGGATCATGGAACAATCAAAACAGTCAATATTGAACTAGCCCCTTCTTGCTGGCAATTGACAGAGTACCAATGAATGTTTCGCATTCACAAAACTACGTAATAACACTATGCAGAGCATGCACAAGTCTGTGGGTGATCTAAATGATGAAAACAATATTTGTAAAGAGTGCATGCTTTATGCGCACATGGCGTGTGTAAGAACTAGCCATATATATTGTATTACATCATAAATGTAAGCGATTCAGGAAACAAACTGCTGGTACTCTGAAGCAAATTACCAAGTAGTTTGACTTTTGTTCACACAAGCTATCTGTAGGATTTCTTTTATTACATAAGCCCTTCGCAAAAATATTAATATTCTGAAACTCTCTGTCAACATCTGGAAACATAGGCATAAGATCTTTTTGCTTCTAATTTACTGCCTCACAAAACAAAACAAATAATAAATCCCTCGTTACACAAGCATCCTCGTCATCCTCGTCACACAAGCAAGTAGGCAATATCAGTACAACACTGATGTAAAAAAGAAAGCACGGAAATACAACTTGAAGCACCTGGTATGCTTCAAGGAGAAAAGAAACATTTATATAGCTAACAACAGTTCACACAAACATTGCAACAAAGGGTGTCATGTGTCAGCTTAATTAACTAAATTGAGCTTCCATATTCTTCTACTAACACTCGATATCAACATATCTTCAATGCAGCGGTAGGAGTGTACCCTTAGTTTCAGCACATAGGGTAGATTACTGAAATACGTATACTTCAAGTTAGCTCTCTTAAAATATTTATAAGGTAGCTAGGGTGAAATTCTAACCATAAAGAAATTACATGGATTTCTGGCACAGGGATTCGGAGCACAGCCATGAAAACATCATTCGAGTGTGCTTGACAGGGCTGTGCGTTTTTCTATCTACGTGCCCAGTCGTGTAATTGTTTTGCGCGTAAAAACGCACAAACTATCGATTTGGGTACTGCTCTCGCGACACCAGTATGTTTAAAAGCAGACACTTTTACAGGGCGACAAGGGATCAAAGGATAATCACGTGCAGTAAACAGCCAAGGAATGACAGCACGACAGGAGGCTTGCATAACCGAACGATAGATCACGTAGCGCAACGCGAATCTAAAATATGCGATCAACGCACACAGCGACTGTTTCTTACGGTGATATAAAATAAGCCACCTCAAAACATACCTGCCTTTCGGGTCTCTGGTTCGTCATCTCCGCTGTGCCAACAAGCCGCCCGGGCCATCGCTTCCTGCATACTATTTGTCACGCAATGAAGTAACCCAGTTTGTTGTTCAGCGACTTTCTTCAACCTATCGAAGTTTTGGCATAGGCTGTGCACTCTTCAGTCATCTGTCAAAAAGCTCACGCTCTCGCATAACATCAGTCACTGCTTGTCACACCAGGGGCCAAGCATTCTCTTCGGAAGCACACTCGACATTGAATCACGCGAACAACACGAGTAATCGCTAAATTGAGGAAGAAATCACTTTTCAGAGCGAACACGAAGGCGCGCGTTTGATATGGCTGTTTGGAGCAGGCAACGTACGGCGAGTTGTACTCGAGAAAAGCAGCAGAACTTCCCGACACGCGGAAACTATCCCGTAGACGAATTCAAAAGGAGGATCAGTATACAATTCACGCAATATCTTTCAACACGGCAATTATGTAATTGCGGACTTGCTGCACATGTTCTTGCGTGAAACTGGTGGTGAGCCCGCAGTACAACGAGGCCTGTTGCAACTGCTGATTTACAAGCCTAACCAAAATAAGTGTGCAGGTGGCAGTACTAACAGTCACTATATAAATATTTTAAAATAACAATCAAGTGTATTTAAAACTTTTCAAGCCAAATGAAGCCTTCTTGATTATTTGTTTGCAATATTTGTAGTTATGCAGTTGTTTGTATTTTGTTTTGCATAAGAAAAAAAAGATTTCACAACTCATGCCAACAAGAATGGCCATCTCTGAGTCTCTGCAACACAATGCCAATAAGTACAGATCTCAAGGGCAATGCTTTTGCAGTAGCGGCTTTGTTCGTGTGCAGAAAATAATGAATGACATGCATTCCTGCTCTACAGAGAAGCAAGGTATCTGACCGGGTGTCCGTTCCTTTACGTCTCTACGCAGTGGTGTTCTGTGGTGGCGTAGCTAGGGGTTGGCACACCGAGTCCGTTACCCCTTTCTGCCTTCCCCCCTCCCCACGCCTTTCGGGCGATTTTTTTCTTTGCGTGGTATACATAGAGCAAAATGACTATTCGCCTGCTCCTCCCCGCCCTTCCCCGAGATCAACGAGGGATTTCTTTGCTCACCCTCCCTTGTTTTTTTGTTTTTTTTTTATCTACGCCGCTGTCTCTACGTGACAGCTAGCGTTGTGACAGCAAAACAGTGGCGGGGTGAGAGGCATGAATGCACATTAAAACTTCTCTCTTCCTCTCCATCACGCCTTCGATCTCCACCACCTACCGGTGGCGGGAAGGGGGGAGAGGGGCACACATTTGACAGCTGCCGCTCCCAGCCATATTTTTGTTGTAAAAGTATGACTGATATTCAAATACGCTTTTATATGCTCAATATACCAACACGATGAGTTTATCTCCTGTGCTGCCCTCGGTGTCCACTGAGCCCCACCGGGGTGGTCCAGAGGCTAAGGTGCTCGGCTGCGAACCCGCAGGTCGCGGGATCGAATCCCAGCTGCGGCGGCTTCAATTTCAATAAATGCGGAAATGTTGTAGGCCCGTGTGCTCAGATTTGGTTAAAGAACCCCAAGTGGTTGAAATTTCCGGAGCCCTCCACTACGGCGTCTCTCGTAATCATAACGTGGTTTTGGGACGTTAAACCCCACAAATCAATCAATCATCGGTGTCCACTGATCGGCTAATGGAACCATCCCTCTCCAGGCAAATGGCAAATTGGCACGTCGATGCAACTGTTCGGGGTACCACTTCAGCGTAAGCGATCGACGCTATGCTTGTAGATTTAAATACATATTCAAAATTTATGCGCGCAAGGTGGTGGAAAGCACCCCTGAATGGCCCACTAAAGTTTGCCTTCACATCGCGCTTCTGGCACAAATATCTCATCATCATTAATAATAATAATAATAATAATAATAATAATAATAATAATAATAATAATAATAATAATAATAATAATAATAATAATAATAATAATAATAATAATAATAATAATAATAATAATAATAATAATAATAATCGTTATTGTTGTCGTTTTTTTAGATGCACATGTACAACCATATAATTTTTTTGGGCACGCTACATGAATGAGTAAATATTAAATCATTGATTACTAATGAAATCGCAAGCCTTACGTGCCTCATTAAAAGTAAATTTGACCGTTGGCAGCGTCTCGCATCCTGCAATGTAGGGAACGATAGATGCATGCAAAAAGTAATCACCACGAGATTACGTGTCATGATAACGCTACATGATAAAGTCATTACATTGCACACAATCGCATCATAGCTTGTCCAAAATCTAGCTGGCTGATTGGCTACGTAAAACGGTGTCATTAACCGTGGTGGCAATGCATAACCACATTAGTTGCAGAAAGTTTTCGAAGGGCGGCAGGATGAACACATCAACTCTTTGGAAAAAAAAAAGAGATGGCTATCGCCTTCGAGTTGTCTTACGTGAAATAATGCATAAGAGACCCTGGATTATAATTATATATTATTATTATGGATATTATTATTATTATTATTATTATTATTATTATTATTATTATTATTATTATTATTATTATTATTATTATTATTATTATTATTATTATTATTATTATTATTATTATTATTATTATTATTATTATTATTATTATTATTATTATTATTATTATTATTATTATTATTATTATTATTATTATTATTATTATTATTATTATTATTATTATTATTATTATTATTATTATTATTATTATGGTCTAGCTGATTTACACTTGAGCATGTGTACGAAGACATTTCCTTCATGTCGATGTTATATTTACTGAAACATGGTCGAAAAATCTATGGAAATACAAACTGTTTAGTGTTTTAGATTTCCGAAAGACAACACGTGCGTGAATGTCGAGATCAGCAAGCAATGGAATTAGACTTAGGTGCACGTCAAGAAATCATAGATCGTCGAAATTTCTAAAGCACTCCGCTACGGCGTTCTTCATTATCATATAGTGGTTTTGGGATCTAGAATTCCCGCGATTATTACATATAGTAGTAAGAAATTGAGTTTTTGTTGGCTCTAAAAGATTAACAAAATTTTTTTTCATTGTGATGTGTTTTGACATTAGGACACGCAGTGGAAAGTCTGCGTACTTTGATCATCAAAAATCCTGGTGCATGTTGTCATCTGAGTCTCTATTGCACACCTGATGCTAAGAGACATTAGGCTTTAATTGCAGGTCTAATGTCAATCTTGTGACTCATCAGGTGTGCATTAGCTGCACATTAGACTCTCAAAATTCATTTTCTTAAGGGAACGCCGTGTTTGTCTAGGAGATGGCCAAGATCTAGAGTTTCACGATTACCAAAACGGTGATTTTTTGGAATTCAAGGTAAGTGCTTCTTTCTCAAGGCACGTGAGAACGACATCAAGTCGACGATTGTGTTTTTAAACGTGCGGCTAAAGATTACTTCGTCACCAAGATAGCAAAGACATACTTCTAAATTTCGGCCACGGAGAACTGCGTCCATAAAGCGCTCAAACGCGGCTAGAGCGTTACATAGACCAAATGGCATGACGTTAAATTCAAGTAAACCATCTGGAGTTAAAAAAACCGTTTTTTTCTTTATTCGCAGAGTGATAGGGAGTTGCCAATATTTACATCTTAAGTCTACAAAAGAAAAGTACGAAGCACAGTGCAAATACTCGATAACGTCGTCGATGCGAGGAAGCGGATATACGCTTTTTTTTTTGTAACTGAGTTGAGCCACCGGTAATCTACACAGAATCACCAAGACCAATCCTTCCTTTTTACAAGTATTATTGGTGCTGCCCATGGGCTAGATGACTCTTGTATATTTTTAGACAGCATTTCTTCTACCTGCTCAGCAATAACTTTACGCTACGGCGGAGCTACTCTGTATGGTCTCTCATGAATGGGATGGGCGGAACCAGTATCAATTGCATGACGTGTGCGTGAAGGTAATGCAGAAAATCTGCGGCTATTGAGTGCGAAATCAAAAAAACGGATGCATGGTTGGAGAGGATCCGAACTAGCGCCACATCAGACGCATTTTCCTTTTTTCGGTCGTTGTGAATGACTGCAATGTTAACGTTGGTCTCGACGTCGAATTCAAACACAACCAGCCTCATCCCACCAGGCAGTACAATCGGCTCGAAAGAGGAGTTGACTCCCATACCAAGGCTTTGCCACTACTTGCAGAAAGCACGCAATGCAGTACAACCAGATCCTTCTTCGCATAGCTCAGCTGAATTGGGTAAACTATAACGTCAAAGTTATCTGCTTTGATACCACAAACGTCAACAGGCACTTGGACTAAAGGATGGGCCGGCAAAACTATGTCATCAACGACTCGGATAGTATCTTGGCATCTTGTGGGCTCTTCACAAAAACCAGTCAGTAAAACTTCACCAGCTGCGCAATCCACAGTGGCTCCACATTCTTTCAGAAACGTCGTTAGTAAAATTAAGAAGAACTGCAAAATCTGCTTTAAACAATTTAGCGCCAAAAGTAACAGTTGCAGTACAAACTCCCACTGGGTACAACGGTTCTCCACTCACTGCACGAAGCGTTGTCTGGCTTCTCGAAGAGAACATCACTTTCTTGCCAAGACGAGTCTTAAAATTTCTGCTCATGACGGAAACAGTTGCTCCAGTGTCGACTAAGGCGGACGTGGGGACAGCATCTATATAAACACTGACCCTAGTTTGTAGCATGGAAACTGGCGGAGGCATATCTGTACGCAGTGAAAAATTTCTGGTGACCTCACCTCCATCAGCCTGGCGTCTGGTTTTCCGATGAAGTAGGAGAAGTGAGACGCCGACCACCTGGAGATGGTGACCAATGCTGGCGGGAGGAGGCTGGTGACGTCACACTCTGCACAGAAGCCGGCGAATTTCTGCGGAAGGTCTGTTGAAAGTTCGTTCGGTAGTACCCGTTCGGTTGCCAGTGATAGTCTCTCCGAGTACTTCCGCGACGTGAGGCTTCCAGGGGTCGTTGATACTGTGGCAGAGGTGACCAATGCCGCGCTCTGAGCAGCAGCGGGCTATAGGTCCACGAACGCCGCAGTAAAAGCACACAAATGCTTCACGCCCCAATCGCTGCTGAAGATGGTCTGCGGGATATTCATGTCACACTGCCCTATCAGGGGGGGGGGGGTGACTTTTGCACAGAATCGTTTCGCAAATCAGACATATAGGCATGGCGACGCAACTGTAGCGGCGTCCTTGAGTCGACGAAGCCCGCAGCGTTGATAGACGCAGGCGGGAGCCGCATGGCGTATAAGAACCATGATCATGTGCTATCGATGGCGCAGCAGCGTCCCGCTGATCAAGATCTCCGCGCACTATTTCTCGCATTGTTGACGCCATATCACTGGGTGGAGGGACTACGCCGATGCTTGCGACCATTCTGACGTTGGGGAGTCTAACACATTTTGCTGAAATGCGCCGACCTTTAAGGGCCTCAAATGTTCGGCATTGTCCGATAATGTAATTGGCTGACTGCATATCATTCTTTTCTATAAGGTAGTGAAAGATGTCCTCAGCAATGCCCTTAAGGAGATGCCTGACCTTATCCTCATCAGTCATTAGTGGGCCCACACTTGCAAAGCTTAAAAACATCTTCAGAATACATCGTACATGTCTCCCCAGGGACTTGAGCACGTTGGCTCAGGGTCTGCTCAGCACGCTTCTTTATCATGGTCGGATCTCAAAAACACTTCTCGATTTCGTCCACAAAATTTGCCCACACAGTGGAATTCTCCTCATTATTCTCGTACCACATCAACGCGGTTCCCTCAAGAAAACGTGGTACGTAGTTGCGCTGGCCGGTAGTGTCTTAGTGGTTATACAGACTCACCCGCCGATGGTGCATGAGCCATTCATCGACGTGCTCTTCTGGTTTTCCAGAAAACGGGCGCGGTTCCCTGTAATGGTGTACATAGGTGTTAGGCGCAGCTGGTTGGATTTCGCCGACAGGGTTCATGATGATTGGCAGCGGCGGAAGTCCTGCGAGTCTGTGGCTCCGGCGAAGCTCCAGGGATGTGTCTTCCACCGTACTTGTCCGGTGCTCCAAGGTGTTAACCAGCCCTATCCCCCAATTATGTTACAGGTGAGAGATGCTTATTGTACAGATGGGATAATAGATGGTTGCCGAAGTCTGGCCTGGCACAGAACACATTCACTTGTTTTTCCTCTACCCCACGTGGACGAAAGTCCCGTGTATATATGTGACGTATGAAGGTAGCGATGGTTTGTAGAAGTAGAGAAGGAAGAAGTGAAGAATGGAATAAACATAGCGTATGAGCGAGACCACGTCACCCATTCCTCATAGCGTCACACGAGGCGACGGGATGAAGACCTGGCGGCCACTTCATCAACCAGCCACCATCTTCGAACGTCTCAGCAACACGCAGTGACCGAACGTGGACCACAGAAGTACATCCCAACTCTACACCAAGACCAGCATCATGACAGCATCATCAGACGACCTTGACATCCCCAAGTACACCGGATCAGCGGACGACGGACCCGTACAGGACTGGTTCAACCTTTTCGAGCTCCACGCCGCCGCTGCATCCTGGTCTGAACGGGAGATGATCATAAACTTCACTGACTACCTCTCAGGTGAGGCATTCAAGTTTTACCTCACCCACATCTTCGAGAACGATGAGTCTTGGCAAAAGATAAAAGAAGAAATGATCATCTGGTTTCAAGACTATAATCAAGATTCGGTTACAACCAGCCATATCGATGCATTCAAATTCAGTCATCACATTCATACGCAGCCTTCATGCATTCGAGCACAGAGCAGAAGTTTACAATTCCCGTCAGGCGAAGTCAGTCTACTGCCCATAGAAAGACATCCGAGCCGTTTTTCTGCGAGGCCCAACCTTCCACCTGGTTTCGCATCTGCACAAATATCGCCAACGCTAACCTCTTCCCTGCAAAACACAAATCAAGACAATATTCAAGCACTCAATGTACTTGACTCTTCATCTTGCTTACGTAAGCCATCATTTGCTTTTGTGCCAAGTAGCTCGTCTGGTGCTCGTCACTTTCATCGCACCCCTCAAGATATCGCCACATACGCAACAGGCCCCCTGAAATATCGGCCGAGTAACTTTTCAAGCCACTGCCATTCCGAAAGCAGTTGTACTTCAGGAACGCTCGGCTCAATTCTCCCGCAAAGAAACAAACATACGGAATCGGAACCACGTCAAGCCATGTTTGCGGTGATGTCATCCTCAGGAACCGGAACAACCGAAAGTCGAAGCAGTACGGAGTCACTATTGTATGCGAGTCTCGCCGATAAAAACGAAAATGTATCTATTGCTTTCCTTGACACAAATCATGCTTGCATCCGACTCGTAAATAATGCTGGTACTACCGACAGCGTCTCCTTATTCAACGACGATGACCACCCGCAATTTTCTCGACACCATCACCAAATCAAGAAAAGACGACGACGAATGAAAACTTCAACGGAAGCACGCTCACAACTTGAACAACTTAAAAAATTAGGAAGTTTGATCCAAGGGCCATTTCAAGAAAAAAGACGTTTCCGGATGAAGGAACATCGCCACAGACGCTCTCTGCGCCAGCGGTTACACAGACGACCACACCACAGAAAACGCCCATTAATACGCGGAGCAACTTCTTCCATGCCACCAGCACACAGGCATTTAGCCGTCACCATCTCTCAAAAAGCACGCATACTAGATACAATGCATCTGTCGCAGCCACGACTCAGAATCCGACGCATTAGACATCCAACCTTCCAATGCTACAAGGACTCCCAACCTTGTTCGTTTTTCGCTACTATTCAGGCTGTGTCATCATCATTTTCCACGTCGAATGCATGGTTATGCTCTCCAGAACGCAACAGCCAACCTCGCCCACCTGAGGTCTCCTAGATCTCACTGGACTGCCTTCCCTGTGAATGTTTTTGTGAAAGTGCATGGAACTGCCGTGTTACATGGAACTACTCTATTATGTGATATTTTTTCCTATGATGAGACACCACTTGTTCATGCTTCATAGTTTGTAGCTTGCGCATTCTTTCGGGGGGAGGGGGAATCATGTGACGTATGAAGGTAGCGATGGTTTGTAGAAGTAGAGAAGGAAGAAGTGAAGAATGGAATAAACATAGCGTATGAGCCAGACCACGTTTCCCAGTCATCATAGCGTCATATATATATATATATATATATATATATATATATATATATATATATATATATATATATATATATATATATATATATGTGTGTGTGTGTGTGTGTGTGTGTGTGTGTGTGTGTGTGTGTGTGTGTGTGTGAAAGAAGTGAAGAAAGTATGTGTGTGTATACTTAAGGGCTGGTTTTTCCGTAGTTTGACACAATAATAATGAGATTTAACAGACAATAATTCCAAGGAACGGGTGCCGCTATAAGAAGCTTCGCCCAGTTTGCATGTGCTAAGGACGTCCCTGATCGTTCTACGTCAGGGGCGTCATGGTGCTCGTCGCGTCTTGGACGCCTTCGAAGGCGCTTGTCTTCGACGTTGTTGTCCCTACGGGGACTAGTGCCGAGACCATCGTTGATGCGACGGCCTCAATAGTCGGCCTCTCATAGGTATACTGCGTGCAGCATCATGGAGCTCGAAACTTCCAAGTCACCGTGAAGAGCATGGCCTCCATGTCTCTAATCGTCAATGCTGGCTGCCTGGTCATTGGCGGCGAGCGTGTTCAAGTCGTTCCCGTTGGCCCACAAGTGACGAACGTCGCCTGCCTGTTCCTGCCATCGTTCGTCTCAAACGAAGCTCTCGTCCAAGCGTTATCCCCATATGGCAAGGTGATCACTGTCACCAGTGGTTTGATGAGCGGGCGACGCGGCGTACTCACTGGAACGCGGTATGTTCGAATGAAGATGAACGCCGCTAATGCTGTGCCGAACTACCTGCGCATCTCCGGTCACCGTGCTACGTTAACTGCCGTGGTCTCCAGCGTGTATGTCGAAGATGCGGCTCAGGGGACCATCTACGAGCCCAGTGCACAACACCGTATTGTGGTCGCTGCGGTGTGCATGGTCACGTTAGTGAAGGATGTGACCGCCCGTGTCGACGCTACGGGGACGGCCACCCAACTGTGGTTTGCCCTGTCCACCGCTCGTACTCAGACGCTGCCGCTGGTGCCTTTCCACCACTGACACCTACAACGGAACCAACTACCGACTCGGCGGACGCAGACGAGGTCACCGACGCTGTGCTGGCCTCACCCCTACAAGTTCCTTCAAACGAAGCGCACAACGAAAGCGCGATTGTCGATGCGCTGCTTGGCGCGTCGGCCTCCCCGCTGGTGCAGGAACCGTGCGCTTCGAAAGACGCAACGCACTGCCCTGAAAACGGCGTCGGCGTCTCTTCTCTGACGCCACTTGATGTCCAGTGCGCAAATGACCCCACTTCTCAGGCTGCTGCTGTTGGAGTTGACCCTACGAGCCCTGCTATTTCGGAAAACAGTGGCGAAAATACCACAGACTCTTCTGTTGCGGCCGCTCCGACCATTTTGACATCGCGTCGTACACGTAAAAAATCGCCCACACAAATGGTGCCTACACCGGCCTGCCGAGACGTGGACACTGCTGCCAGCATCAGGGATGTGGATCCAAGCTTGGCGGCGGCTCAGTCCCTACCTCCTCAGGACACGTCTTCGGAAGACGGCTTCAGCCTGGGACTGGATAGTAGCATCGGACTGTCTAGCCTTGCCGATTTTGACGTCGAAATGGGAGCTCCACGTGAAACAAAGCGAGGGCACACTTCCAGCTCTTGCTCCGATGAACGCAGTGATGGCCGTGGTAAATCTCAATGATACAAAAAACCTCGACCCTCTTCTGGAGGGTCGAACAGTGCGTTGTAATTTGGTTGGGCAAGTGTCTCCTGGACACTTTCCAGGACACCGTCTAGAACTATGCGTCCAGGTTAGTCTTTACTTTTTATTATGGCTACTACACTGCATATTATTTCATTGAACGTTCAGGGTTTTCGCAGTCCGGCAAAGCAGGCTGAAGTGATTAGTGTCGCCCGCGCTGCAAATTGTGATGTTTTGTGCCTCCAGGAAACCAATTTCTTCTCGCTATCCGACGTGCTTACTTTTAAACGAAAGTTCAACGTAGATTGTTATTTCTCTTTCGCTACATCCCGTTTTACGTGAGTAGGTATTATTATTTTAAAGCGAGCTCTAATACGGGATCATCATGCTTTTCACGGTGACATGGGCAGGGTGTTGGCTTTAGACTGTAGCTACTTTTCTTTCAGATTAAGGATACTGTGTGTGTATGGGCCAGCGCAAGCTGGACAGTCTAATGACTTTTTTAGAGACCTGGATGTGTTTTTTCTTGACGGTCGTGATTTCATTCTGATTGGCGACTTCAACTGCGTTCTAAATACGCGAACCAATGTACAAGGTCCTGGCTGGGGCAGGTCTGCTTGGAATTCACGCGAGCTGCGTCGCCTTGTCCACCACTTTTCATTACTAGACGCGCACAATGTAGTGCACGGAAATACCTTTGTGTGGAATTGGCGTCGTGGACGATCCTCCAGCAGGCTCTACGGGGCTTATATCCCACGAGCGTTAGAGGCGTTTGTCTCCGATTTATGCGTACCGTCCTTCCCGCCTTCTCCGGTGTACGTATCTGATCATCGGCCTATTGTCTTGAAGCTCGAAGTTCCATTTTCTTTTTCGGAAAAGCCATGGCGTCTTGATGTTCGCGTCCTGCAGGACGCGCGCTCAAGATCAGATTTGTCACGCGCAATACGTGTGTCACTCACGGCGTCTGGTCCTGGAGATTGGGACGCGCTTAAAACACAGTGGCGCCTGCGCTGCGCAGTAGAGGGGCGTTCGCTTCGTCGACGCGTTTCTGAAGAGCTTGCTGATACTGCGATGAAGTTACGCATTGCTCTCCGCGCCGCGACGCCTTCTCCTGTGATGCGAGCGTGGCAGCGTGAACTGCGTGAACGCTTTCAACGCTTGACTGCTGCTTTGTCCCTGGCGGCAGCAACATGACGCTGTAGACACAACCCACGTGCACATCCCGAGGTGCTGCGCTACGCGAGACATTCGTTTTTTGGGCAATCAGAGCCCTCTGTCTCTATGACAGCACAAATACCACCTGTGCAGTGGCTTCCTACGCGTGATCGATTTGTTTTCTTGGCACATTTTGAAGCAATGTCGTGTTCGGCCATGCGGACTAACTGTGATGAAACACCGCCAATGCTTATAAATTTGCCCCGTATTCCTCAAGAAGCTGCAGATTGCCTGCACATCCCTCCGTCGGCTGAAGAGGTAAAGGCGGCACTGAAATCTATGAAACATGGAACGGCCCCAGGGCGAGACGGTGTTTCTGTTCAGTTTTACTTGACATTTTAGGATGAGATTGGTGCTACCGCGGTAATCCGACGATGCTACGAGGACGGTGTTTTTCCATCAAGTTTTCGAGATGGACGCATTGTGCTTATTCCAATGGGTGATGCTTCCACTGTTAATCGTGAAGATTGGAGACCTATCACGCTCCTCAACGTAGACTATAAGATATTCGCGGTGGTAGCCGTTCAACGTTTGAGGGGTCTGTTGAACACCCTGGTAGGTCATCACCAGACTTCATCAGTGCTTGGACGAGAAATACACAGCTTGTCATATACCACACGGGATATCATAGCCTATACTCTCTCATGATCTGCGCGTGGTATCCTTGTGTCTTTGGACCAGGAAAAAGCGTTTGACCGACTAGAGCATGCGTATATCCTTAATGTGCTCACAGCATTCGGCTTTTCTCATTCGTTTGTGGAAATGATTAAAAATACGTACACTGGTCTGAAAAGCACACTAGTTTTCGATGGCTGGGAAAGTGCCGCTTTTTCCATAACACGTGGGGTCCGTCAGGGATGTGCATTGTCTCCTGTGCTATTTGTCCTCAGCCTTGAGCCATACTTGCGTGCTCTTGACGCGGATTGTGTCCGGGCGCTTGCGCTTCCTGGTAGCGGTGTCGTGAAAGTCACAGCTTTCGCTGATGATATAACCTTGTACCTTTCAGATTAAGATAGCCTTTCACGCAGCCTGCATGTATTTTCCCAGTATGGCGACGTTTCAGGTGCAGCGTTGAACATCTCCAAATCCCGGTATTTCTTCATTCGCTCTCTAAACTCCAGGCTTAGCGCCGGTTTTCTCATTCAGTCAGCCGCGTCCCTTCATATTTTAGGTATTTAATACAACCACTACGGCATTTGCGAATCTGTTTGGTTAAACGCTCTCGAAGAAGTAAGACTGAAAATTCAGCATGCACGGGATTCTGACTTCCCGCTTCTTGAGCGGAGGTACCTAGCGCAGACTGTATTTTGCGGTTGCATTTGGTACCTTTGTCACGTCGTGCAACCATCTTTACGTATCGTGCGATCACTGCAGTCTGCTTTGTGTTCCTTTTTTTGGTCAGGCGGCACTGAGTTGGTCTCTCGCGCGGCACTGGGACAGCAACGTTCTCAGGGAGGCTTTGCTTTCCCTTCAGTGTCCATTTGCTGTCGGCTGCTGGCACTGCGCTTCCTTTTGCGCCTAGTGCAAGGAGAGGAATCTCCCGCACGAACGCTTGCATATTACTTTCTGGGTACTCACCTTCGGCATTTGATGCCTAATGTGCAACTTAACAGGAGGCCGCAATCAATAACACTTCCTGCATTTTATGCAACAACCGTTGCACTTTTTCGCCATGTCAGGTCGAGCTGTCCTGGCATAGATGTTTTGAACAACCACATAGTTGAGACAACTGCTGCATTGTTGCTTCCGTTGGTCCCGCCAGCCCGCCGTGCTCGCTCTAGATGGGTGTCTTGGAGCACCTTAACGGCTTCTTTTCTGCCTGGACACCTCCGGGACATCATGTGGCGCCTAGGATGGGGTGTGCTTCCCACTCTCGACCGCCTCGAAAGGTGGAGAATAGTCCAGTCAGCAACATGTCCGAACTGCTCCCTTCGGGAAACAAATCAGCATTTTCTGAGGCATTGTGTCATTGCTCGCGTTTTTTGGAGAGCCGTACATGCCGGATTTCACTGCCTCAGAGTAAATCACTTCGTTTTTTCTGGACGTTGTTCACGAGGCTGCTTCGCTTGTCTTCTTGTCTTCTCATTGTTGCCGGCTGTTTCTGCCTCTGGCGCAACCGCTGCGAGGCGGTTGCAGCGGGCCGCCGCCGCCGCGCGCTCTACCCAATCCTAGAACGATTGTACTCGGAGCTGCTGTCTGTTTTGTCGGAGGAGCTCTTCTTCCTCGGTGAAGAGGAATTTCTCCGGCACTGGTCTTGCCCTTTTGTGTCGATCTATGACGGACGAGTGAAACTTGTCTTTCGGCCGGCCTGGTATTGGTAGGCTGATCTGTCGATGCGCCGGCAGAAATGGCATGCCAACATGTAAATATGCAAAATGTACATATCTATGTTTTATTTGTGCCTCTTGTTTACCTTGAAGAATTGTTTGTGGTTGTGTTTGTGTGAACCATCGAATGTACATGTTCTTTCAACATCATCTCATATCCATGTTCATGTAAATGACGTCTGTTCTGTCATCATTGTTAGAGTATGTCTAAGAAGGGAATGTTCTGTTGAGTGTTATTGACGTTTGTGGCAATAAATGTTTTCTAAACAAAGTCATTAAAACCATTGTAATGTAAATAAGAAGAAAGAAATTTGGGTGAAAAAATAGCTTTCTACTCACGGCAAGTTAATTTTTCACCCACTTCTTTTCTTCTTATATACATAACATTTGTTCTAGTAACTTCCCCTATACATTCGTTGGCATTATTGTCTGTTAGATCTCATTATTGTGTCAAAACAAGGAAAAACGAGCCCTTAGGTATACACTTCTCTCCCTTATTCATTAACGAGGGTCTCGTACTAGCAGACTTGGTGCCATTAGGTTGTATACGAGTGACTATTGGTCGGCTGCCCGCTCGTAATAAGTTCACGTGCTACGTGACGCCACACAGGCTCATGAAAGCGTGTTCCACACTCGCCGCCATGGCTACGGATGGCGCTGACTGACACTCCCACGTTGAAATTCAAATATAAACCCAATAATGTATCTGGGGGAATAGCCTCCGTGATAGCTCAGTGGTTAGAGCATCGAACGCGTTATTAGAAGGTCGTAGGTTCGTTTCCATCTCACGGCAAGTTATTTTTCACACACTATTCTTTCTTCCTATTTACATTATATTGGTTCTAATAACTTCGGCTATACATTTTACGGCAATATTGTCTGTAAGATGTGACTAATATGTGTCAAAACACGGAAAAACGATCACCTAGGTATACACTCTTTTAATATATATATATATATATATAATATATATATATATAATATATATATATAATATATATATATATATATATATATATACTGCCACTTAGAGTTGTGAGCCGGCAAGCCCTTGCAAGCCGAAAAGGACAAAGACAATGAAAGAGAGGTGTGTGTTAGCGCTTCGTTTGAAGAAACACACTCGTGTCTTTCTGCCCCGCTGTTCCTGTCTTGTCTTTACTGCTCTTGGTGTGTGACAACTAGTAGACGTGCTAGGTAATCTATGCACCGTACCCCTCCACATTACAAGAAATCAAGCGTCGTACTGGGGGTCACTCTTGTGCACCGCACCAGCAGAAGAATTCGAGGAATATCCGCTGAGTTTGGACTGCTCGCTAACAACATGGCAGCACCGCCCAGCCCTACCGACACCAACCCTATCGGGTCTGAATTTCTAACAGAAGCCGTCCCCATGGAAAGCACTCTTAGGCACCAGGCCCCGTCATACGAACGGCACGTCAACGCTTCGACTACGGACTACTTGGGAGCTTTCGGTAGCGAAAAGAATTTCTTCCGAGAGCTCATACGCTCAGTCATCCGCGATCAACTCCAGAAGCTATCAGCGCCCTCGCAGCCCACAATGTCCTCGTTGTCCAGTGTTGTACGAGATGTAGTCAAACATTCCTTAAGAGAACTGTGATATCACCGTATCGCGAAGCGCCGAGTGATAAGTCGAACCGATCCATGGACGGGGAACCACTGCCTTTATTTTGATGGCAATCGCTTATATACAGATGATAGCATTGACAGCGCCCCCTATACACTACACAACACATTCCCCCCTCATAAAAATTAACAACACAACTAAAGTCAGTCTACTTTCGCGCACTCACTTCACAGCACACGTTCACTTCACCACACTTGATGTTCTTGTAGTCAGGCCAGCTCGTAGTCTTGATACCGTGTTGGCATTCTTCTTGTTCGTTCCGGCCTGGTGCGTGATGGTGCTGTGGCTGTGGCCAACTGCGACCGAGATGTGTCCTGCTGATCGGGAACCTCTAATATGGGCTCCGTTACCGTGGTTTGTGCACTGTCAGAATGGTTAGCGCTTCCCTGGGTGTCTTCTGATGGACCCACTTCCGATTCATTCACGACTATAGGGTTTTGTGGCTGAGCCATCTTTCCTATGTGAAGATCCATGTCGTAGGAAAACCCCGAAGATGCACTGCGTCGCGCTGTAACCGCGTCAGCTAGTGCTTGTGCCTGTCCTGTCCTTCCTTTACTAATTACTGTTAACTTTGATGCGTTCCATTTCGTCCCGTTTGCCAGTAGAAACGAATTCGTGCCCACACGTCTCTTCACCTGGATCGGCAAAGAAAACTTGTGTTTCGTCTTCGGTCCGCCTTGTTTTACTTTTACGAAATCTCCTGGCTCAATGACAGACGCTCTGGCACCTCGTTTTTCATCGACGTACTTTTTTGTTCGTTGTTGCTGCTCCTTAACGCGCTGTTTCAACTTTTCCATGACGACACGCGGCTCCTCAAAAAATTCCCTTTCTGGGAGGCCAACAACATCCAATCTCGTTCTGGGTTTTCTTCCATGCAGCAGGTAAGCCGGCGACGCTCCTGTAGTTGCATGCGGGGTGGCCCTATAAACACCCAGGTAGTCCCAAATTGCCTCCTTCAGTGGTCTTCGCTCCAATGCCGCAACCTGCATATACTCCTTGAGAACGCGGTTGAACCGCTCAATTTGCCCATTGCATTGCGGGTAGTACAATGTTGTAACACAGTGCTGAATTCCCCGGTCTCGTAAAAACTGCTCAAAACATGTCGACATGAACTGACGCCCATTGTCAGTCACAATGCTTTTCGGGTACCCTTCTCTCGAAAAAATTTCCACGAGTACTTTCACTACTGCCTGTGCAGTTATTGTGGACACAAATGCCACCTCAGGCCACTTGCTGTGGTAATCAATAATAGTGATTGCAAACCTGCACTCTGGAGGGGCTCGTTCCATCGGCCCAACGATGTCAATTCCAAGCTTTTCCCACGGCTTCTCGGGCCACTGCACTGGCTCCAACGGGGCCCTTACAGTTTTTGCAGATTTATCTGATGCTTTGCAGACAGCACAATTCCTAACCAAAGATTCAACATCACTGTCCATTCCGGGCCACCAGTACTGTTCCCTCAACCGTTGTTTGGTCCTTACAATGCCTGGATGCGATTCGTGTGCCATCATGACCAGCCTGGAAGCAAGTGCTGCTGGGGGAACGACCCGTTCAGCGCGAAACAATAGTCCGTCTATAACCGACAGTTCTTCTTGCATACGAAAAAACAATTTTATGTTTTCAGCTAAACAGCCCTTTTCCGGCCATCTGGACATAACATACTGTGCCACCTCATTTAACACTGAATCCTCAGCTGTCGCTGCTTGCAACTCACTCTTTGTGATCATGCTGGAAACCACAGCAACTACTTCCTCCACAGGGTCGTCCTCTGCAGGGGTCAACGGTAGCCTAGAAAGCGCATCCGCAACGACATTGGTGCTCCCCTTTGTGTACTGCACCGTGAAGTTGTATCTCAGAAGTCTAGCAGACCAGCGTTCAATACGCAGTGGCCGTCTTCCAACCCCATTTGTGGACAGCAGTGTCACCAAAGCCTGATGGTCAGTTCGTAAGACAAACTTGCGGCCCCACAGATAAACATGCCAATGTTCGCACGCCCATAAACATGCCAGCGCCTCTCGTTCCCCGGTAGAGTACTTGCGTTCTGGTGGCGTTAGTGTCCTCGAAGCGAATGCCACTGTACGTACTTCTCCGTCGACTACCTGCTGTAGCACAGCTCCCAGTCCATATGCCGAGGCGTCAGTGGTCACTTGTACAGGCAAAGACTCGTTGAACATGGCCACCACCCCACATGACGACAGCATCTTCTTGACCCTGCAAAAACTCTCCTCGGTGCTCTGGTCCCACACGAACTTCTGTCCTTTACGAAGAAGCCGTCGCAGCGGCTCCACCACCTCTGCATAATTGGGGAGAAAATGAGAGTAATAGCCTATGAGCCCAAGGAAAGACCGCAGCGAGACTACATCGGCAGGCGTTTGTGCTTTCATCACAGCATCCACCTTTGACTTAAGTGGGGCCAGACCTCTTGCACTCACATGATGACCCAAAAAGGAGAGTTCCTTGACAGCGAATAAGCATTTCTGATTTAGCTGCAGCCCCGCCTCAGCGATCCGATGCAATACCTCGCGAAGGTTACGGTTGTGCTCGTGCTTAGTCTTTCCAAAGACTATAATGTCGTCGATATAAAACAACACGCCCTTGCAGCCCTTCAATATTTCTTGCATCATTCGCTGGAACGCGGCAGGTGCCGATGCGAGGCCAAAACAAACTCTGCAGAACCTAAATAAGCCTTCGTGCGTAATAAACGTCGTTATTTCGCGACTCTCTTCGGCTAATTCCACTTGATGGTAGGCTGCAGCAAGATCCAGTTTCGAGAACCATGCTGCTCCGCTCAGCGCATGTAACAGTTCCTCCGTGTGCGGCAAAGGGAATCCATCAATGACTACTGCTTTGTTTGGCTCGCGCAAATCGACGCATAGGCGAATAGTTCCATCTTTCTTCTGCACAACCACTATAGGAGACACCCATTCCGCAGCGCTAACCCTTTCTATAATGCCTGCATCCAATAATCTTGTCAGTTCAGCCGCTACTTTATCTCGCAGCGTCAGGGGCAAGCGTCGAACTTTCGCTGCTACTGGTTTTACGTCTGCGCGCAGCTTTACAGAATGTACAAAGTTTTTCGCTAAGCCCAACTTATCAGCGAAAAGAAAAGAAAACTCACACAATTCAGGAGGGAGCGACTGGGGGCTGGCCGTGACTTGTAGACATTCCAATGTAGAACCGATGATGTTCAACTGTAGCTGGTGCACCGCGTCTAGTCCCAGTAATGCCACGCCCTGGGGAACAACGTAAAAGCGGAGGCAAGCCGAGTTTTTCCCGCGTACAACTCTGGCTGTGAACCATCCCAAGACTGGAATTTTCTTCTGTGAAAAATCACGCAGCGTCGCTGTAGCCGCAGTCAAAGGAAACCTGTTGGCGAACTTGTCTCGGTAGACGTGGTCGGGCAAAATAGACACCGACGACCCAGTATCCACCAGCAACTGAAGTGGCTCGTTCTCAACAACGACGTCAACTACCAAAGTCCGTCGTTCCACTTGTCTGACCGCCAGCACAGTGAGCACGCCTTCTTCGCTAGCGCCGTCGTTCCGGACCGTCCGTACGTTCCGCTCCCTCCTCATGCCACAGACCGCTTGAAAATGTCCCATCTTGTGGCATTTGGAGCAACGTTTCCCCCGTGCTTTACATTCCTGTGAATTAGCGAGGTGCCTTGTAGAGCCGCACCGGTAACACTTGCGCACCGACGTCGCTGTCGAGTCGCCGTCTGGGCCTCTGCCTTGGGATACGTGCTGTACTATGTCCGTTTGTGGCGACCCTTGGTCATAGACCGCAGCGCCCTCCGCTGCCTGCTCGTACGTCTGCAGCATTTCTACAGCCTCTGCCAGCGTAAGTTGGGACCCCTTCACGAGCAGTTTCTGTCGCAACTCAGTGCTCCGTATTCCATCAACAACCCTGTCTCGCAGAGCCGCCTCCAAGAAATCCCCGAAGTCACACGTCTTCGCTAACTGTCTGAGGTTACTGACGAACTCCCGTATAGGCTCATTCGGCAGTTGCCGACGTAAAGTGAATCGACGTCGCTCTACCAGTACGTTGACGGTGCTTGAGAACTGACGCTCCAATAGGCCCAATGCCTCGATGTAACTATCTCTTCCACTTGCCTCCGTCTTATCTTCTGTCGTGCCTGGCGTCCGCGCCGGCTCTGGGCCCAGTGTGCGAAAAATACGGCGTCCCTCGACCCCGAGACATTGCAGTAGAATGGCCTTTTTCCGTGGTGGCGGTTGCGCGTCCATCCCCGTTGCTTCAAGGAAATTTGTGAAATCATCGCGCCACTGCTCCCATGGGATTGTCGCATCTCCAGGAGTCTCCAGAAAAGGCGGTAATGGCGGTAGTCCGTACGTTGCCATCTCGTAGGCGACGCCCCTTAAAACGGCAGGAAACGGTTCGTCGCTAGCTCGCTAGCTTCGCCGACTGCGCCAGAATGTGATATCACCGTATCGCGAAGCGCCGAGTGATAAGTCGAACCGATCCATGGACGGGGAACCACTGCCTTTATTTTGATGGCAATCGCTTATATACAGATGATAGCATTGACAGCGCCCCCTATACACTACACAACAAGAACCACCTTCCATGCGGAATTATCAACAACCCAGTGACTTCCTCCGCACGTCGTATGCTCATGCTTTGCGGCAACCTGTTACACCTTCAATTCCGCATCCCACCGTGGCCCCAGTCATGCGGCAGACGGTCCAAGCAGCGCCATATTACAGCGCATCTCGCCTGATCTCGCGAAAATCAGACGTCTGGCGTGCGCCAGATTGACGTCCTCGCTCCTTTCACGGTGGTGAAGCGGGAAATCGGTACAGACACTGCTCATACCGACAGCTTGGACTATGTGGATTTTCGACAAACTCACCGCCATCCTGGTTTGGTCAGCGGCCCCCTAAAATTGAACAGTATGTGCTTCAGCAGCGCGGGACTTCGTCATCCTAAACAGTCACGCTCCCCGTCGTCGCGGCGATTTTCTCCTAATCGCCGTGCCCATTCTAGCGCCGCGCAGAGTCGGTCACCCAGTCCATACCAGGAAAAACTAACCATAGCGACCTTCGGTAGCGAGGCCGCTCATACTGGGCAAGCTCAAGGCCTCCTACCAACGCTTCCGCAAACTGACGATTCCCCGACGACGACGACACCAGCTGGTTCCGCAAAGATTTCATTAAACATTCCAGTGCTGCTCGACGGTCGCAAAGTCAGCGCTTTAGTTGACAAGGGTGCGGATTTTTCTATTTTATGTGAAAAACAGGCTGCTCTCCTGAAGAAAGTGACGACGCCTCTAAACCTCAGGCCAATTCGTACTATTGGAGGGCACAGCGTCACGTCACTCGGCGTTTGCACAGCGCGAATACAGATCCCTGGTTCTACCTTCGTTGTCTTCTTGAGCGTTCTCCGTCATTGTTTTCCAGATCTGATCATTGGCATGGACTTCCTGAGAGAGCACGGTGCTATCATCGACATTCTACAACGCCTCGTCACGTTCTCAACAAAAAGCACCACACCAGAGCATAATCCTAGCCACGATCGAGTATATCTGCGCGTAATTTACGATGCTGTGGCGATACCACCGCGCTGAAATGTTATCGTTCAAGTGGCGTGTAAACAATCAGCTCACGGTGAAGTGGTAGCGGAGAGCAATTGTTTCTTACTCTTTTCTTAAGGTGTCTGCGTAGCACGAAGCCTTGTAGACCTCCAGGCTGGCCAATGCTAGATTCTTGGTACTAACTTCATCTACGATCGCCGACACCTTTCCCTGGTACTGTGATCGCCTATGCCTACCCAGCAACCAATGTGACTGATTGTTTTGCTTTCGAGGCAACCGATAAATCCGATGCACCTCTTCGGGATGTCGACATAAATCCAACGCTCTCTGACGAAATCAAACGAAGACTTAACGACCTGTAGATAAAATTCCACGCTTAGTGGTCCTTGTAAACAAGAAGGATAGTACACTTCACTTTTGGGTCGATTATAGGAAGCTTAATAACGTCACAAAGAAAGACGTGTACCTGTTGCCTCTGGTGGGCGATTCTCTTGAAAGGCTGAGGCGAGCAAAGTGATTTTCCTCAATCGACCTCAAAAGCCGTTATTGGCAACTTGAAGTCGAAGAACGTGATCGCAAAAAACGGCTTTTGTAACTCCTGACGATCTGTATGAATTTCAAGTGCTCCCATTCGGCCTCTGCTCTACTCCGGCCACATTCCAACGAATGATGAATACCGTTCACCTCAAGTGGAGAAGTAGCCTCGTCTATCTAAATGATGTCGTTGTCTTTTCAAGAACGTTTGACGAGCACCTTCATTGCCTTTGGAGTGTTCTTCAAGCTATACGATCCGCTGATCTTACCTTCAAACCTGAGAAGTGCCATTTCAGCTACAAAGAACTGAAGTTCCTGGGTCACGTTGTGAGCGCTGCAGGCGTTCGGCATGATCCCGAGAAGACTGCTGCTCTGGCCGCTTTCCCAGCTCCGACAGACAAGAAGTTTTTGGCGATTTCTGGGGCTCTACAAACACTATCGCAGCTTTATTCGAAAATTCTCTATGAATGTGGAGCCGCTCATCACACTTACACGTGATGACACCCCATTTCTGAGGGCAGACGAACAAGCGACTGTCTTTGCAGAACTGCAACATTGATTGTCTTCCCCTCCTGTACTTGGTCATTTCGATGAGGACGCTGACACATAGGTGCGCACTGATGCAAGCAACATTGGTCTCCAAGCTATCTTGGTGCAAACACAAGATGGTACCGAACGTGTGATTGTCTACACGAGCCGCACTCTATCACGTGCCGAAACCAGCTATTCAACGTCAGAGAAGGAATGTCTCGCTGTAATATGGGCGATTACAAAGTTAAGGCCTTATCTCTATGGGCGCCCATTTAAAGTTGTGACTGATCACCGCGCTTTATGTTGGTTGGCTAATCTCCGAGACCCCTCTGGGTGATTAACACGATGAAGTCCAATTCTTCGGGAATTATATGTCATTATCGTATACAAGTCGCATAGAAAGCATGAAGACACCCACACGCTATCACGAGCACCTCTGTAATCCGACCATACAGCTGAAGACGATGACAGTGCCTTCCTGGGGACTCTCAGTGGGGCGGACCTCCTCAGTGCGCGACGAAACGAGTGGACCCCAAGTTAAGGCCCATCATTGATCATTTAGAAGGCAGCACCGCGCCTGTTCCTCGTCTACTTTCCCGTATGTTGCCATCATTGTGCTTCGTCACGACGCCCCATCATTCACCATCCCTGACCAAGGGACAGCATTTACAGCGAAACTGTTGGACGACATCTTCAAGCTCAGTTACACGAACCACCGTAAGACAACCGCATGCCACACCCAGAGTAATGGCTTGACATAAAGGCTAAACAAATGCTGGCGGACATGATTTCTATGTATGTGGATGTGTGTGTAGGACTAGATTCTGCCGTACGTAACGTTTGCGTACAACACCGTAACAGAGGAGACGGCAAGGTTCGCACCCTTCCGCCTCGTTTACGCTCGAGACGCGCAAACCATGCTAGACGCCATGATTCCTTGTGACATCGACCAGCACGAGCTGCTAACTCCTGATGTCGAGGATTACATTCAGCGTGCAGAGGAAGCACGTCAACTAGCTCGCGTGCACATAAGATCGCAGCAATGTCAAGACGCCCGAAGCTACATTATTCACCATCGACAAGTCACCTATCAACCTGGTGACTAAGTGTGTGTTTGGACTCCTGTTACACGGCAAGGTCTCAGCGAGAAACTCCTCAGCAAGTACTTCAGACAATACAGAGTATTACGGCCGTTGAACGAGGTCAACTATGAAATCATTCCAGACAGAGGCGGCTCGGCAACGACCCAGTGCCAATCACCCCGAACAGAGACTGTGCATGTCATCGGCCTAAAAGCTTATTTTACGCGGTAATACTCGCCTTATTGCGCCCGGGCAGCAAACATTTTCTATCTTTTACGTTGTCCGTAGGATCTCGAACAAACTTTGAACTGTGTAATGTTTTTTTTTCTTTTTTTTTCTTTATGACCAACCACAGACATTTTTTGCGCCTGTATATGCCCTGTGCATTATAAGTATCGTTTCTCCCTTTCTTTTTTCCCCTTATGGGCCCTGCTTTCCCCTTGTCTATGAGCATCGAGTCGATGCTCTAATGGGAGGGGGAATAATGCCACCTAAAGTTGTGAGCCGGCAAGCTCTAGCGAGCCGAAAAGGGCAAAGAGAATGAAGAAGAAGTGTGCGTCAGCGCTTTGTTTGAAGATATACGCTCGTGTCTTTCTGCCCCGCTGTTCCTGTTTTGTCTTTACGGCTCTTGGTGCGTGACAATATATATATATATATATATATATATATATATATATATATAAGCACTTCCTCCAATTCTACCAACAATCGCTACCTACTTACGTCACGAAATTCCCCCTTCCTCCAAAGGAATGCGCGAGCTTAAACCTATAAAGCATAAACAAGTGAGTCTCATAATAAAAAATAATGCCAGAAAATGCATTAGTTCCATGTCACACGGTGGTTCCATGCACTTGCACAAAACGTTCACAGGATAGGCAGTTCGGTGATATCTAGGAGACTCAGGTGGGTGAGGTTGGCTGTTGCGTTCTGAAGAGCATAACCATGCCTTCAGCGAGGAAAGTTATGACACAGCCTGGTTAGTAGTGGGGAACGAACAAGGTTGGGAGTCCTTGTAGCGTTGGAAGGTCGGATGTCTCATGCATTGGATTCTGAGTCGTGGCTGTGACACATGCTTTGCTTCTAGAATGCGTGCTTCTCGAAGGAGTGTGACGGCGTGTGCCTGCGTTCTGGCGGTATGCAAGAAATGCTTCCGCATCATTCTTGGAGTTTTCCTTGGTGTTGCGGTCTTTGTAACTGCAGGCGCAGGTAGCGTCTCTGGCGACTTTCCTCTTTGCGAGAAAATTTGACGTCTTGGAATAGCCTTTGGGTCGAAATCCTTTTTTCCAGTGTTCTTCAAGTGGTGAGTGTGCTTCTGTTGAGTTTTGAGTTTATCGATGCCTTCTTTGCAGTCATTTTCGTGGTCGCTTGAGTTTGTGAGCTTGGCTTTGTTTGCTTTGCTGATATTGTTCAGGAGATGACTGTAGTGAAGCCTCTTGCAGAATTGGGCATTCGTTTGCTTCGCAAGTTGACGTGTTCTGTAGACAGCTGGTTCATTGTGAACGGGTGTCTTGCTTATCGGGAATGGTTGGTGGTGCGCCATCTTTGCTAGCATGCTTTTCAGAGGCTTCGGTGACGTGGTTCATTACAGACGCTTCTGAAAGACAACTGCGTACGAGGTTTGATGTATGATGCACTTCTGAATTGGTTCGATTCTTGAATTGGTGAGCACTGCATGAGGGTACCAGAGGTGACGTGGCATCACAAGGTTTGAGCTGCAGATTTTGGCAAGTCTGCGATGCCGTAGAAATGAAGACAAAGCGACGAAAAAAATTCAGAGTTGACGGGTAGTTCATCAGGGGCTTCTTCATCGCTATTCACTATGAGTGGCTCTTGCGCCTGGTAGCGTGCGACGCTCGATGCGTCTGAGCCTTCTGTGTTTGGAGTTTCAGGTGGCTGCACACTGGACAGCAACCCCGCAACCAGCATGGTTCGGTCAGATTTGAATTGTGAATGACCCTCTGTCTGTGCAACTAACGATGAGAGCTGTTCTGACACATGAATCAGGGCGGTAAGTCCAGGGCTTGGCGTAGCATCGTCCAAGCTCCGCAGCTCTATCCATGCAAAACCACTGACATGCCTCAAACAGCACGATAAGCTCATGTCATAAGCGTTAGAAATTGCTCGTTGGCTGCCTCCACGCTGCGCGAAATCGACACCGTGGCGCTGACGGCTGGGCCGATTGCTGCGCCACCTAATCATTGTCGGCTGCCTATAGTTTTTTTTCCCCTTGATAGTCGGTTCTCGCACTTGCTACTGGTCAACATGTACAGATGATTTAAAATCTCTTGTTGGGTAGATATCCGCGATCACGAGTGAATATTGAGTATTTTTTCGCGCGAGCGACGATGTAGCAGTACACATCTGGCGTGCCAGATTACATATCGCTAATAACCTTCGTTTTCACGCGCACAGAGGCCTATAGACACCAGTTTTAGCAGTCACGCTATGGGCCATTCCTACTCACAATACTTCTACGTGACAAGCTTGCAAGCATACCAATCGCTTTTGATCGAGCTTCATAAAAGTTGATTATCAAGTTCTTTAAATCATTCAATGCACACGCATTTCATACGGTCAACAGCAAGTCAATATTTCTTTCTGACTCACTGTGGACGCTCAATTGACACGCCAGAAAAGTTATAAAAAAACCACTGAAAAATCTATTTACGAAACCCAAATCGCAATCGAAGTTTTTATGCTATTCATCATTGTCAAGTCGGAACTGACAAAGCGAAATATTTACTTGCATCAAAATATGAATCAGACCGCGTTGACCATAGATTCAAGATAAGAAAAATTGCATTCGAAACTTACGTATTCCTAAAGATTCTTTTACCAAAACAATCAGCGAATGGAACCCACTGCCTTCGACCATTGCCTATATCATCTTAAACGATTTGTTTGATTCTATGGTGAAATGAGTGGGTTGCATTTTTTTTAGTGTGTTGCATATTCATTGACACATCTATTCGTGTTGTGAATTGTGACTGAGGCGACTTTGATTACTTGCTTGGCTGGCTATGTATCTCATTAGTATTCTAGTTTTGTAAACGCTCCCTCTACTGTATTTCCAATTGTCACTGTGTGTAATGAAATAAAGAAAGTGTCAATAGATAAGCAGTAAATTTGAACACAATCAATCTGTCTCTTCAAGAAACCTGTATTGACTGTGTCATGCGCCCACCACAAACTATAACTAAGTTGCCAAGTTACATTTAGCAATAATTTTTCTGAGAATAACTATAGATACAATAAGGATAAGTTGAACAAGAATCTTGGGATGTAGGGAGGACACAGAGAACCTTTGTTTTGGAGGCGATGGTGAGTGCAAGCAGACCTTTCAACAAACAGCAATATTTCTAGATGTAGAATGATTTGTTGGACTATAATTTATGCTGGCGATGCAGGCTGAAATAATGTAGATGAATTATCTGAATAGCTATATATAAAGGTATTCATATAAGGCGATGTTTAACCTTATACGAATGCTTATATACATAGCCATATATAGATTATTGCCATATATAGCCATATACAGTGGCGTCCATACATGGGTATACAAGAAATTAAATATATCAGGTAATATAAGGCCCATATATGGCTATATCAAGAATTGGGCATATAAGGTTGTATGAAGCCCATATATGGAGATTCCATATTAAGCTTGATATGCCCCTGATGTAGTTATAGGTCCGTTCGATTCGCCTGCATCACGTGAACCAGTTCACGAGGTGCTGCACCTTGCCATTCATTTCAGCGGTGCAGCATTGACGACCGCTGAACCCTGCCATTCATTTCGAAAGGTGCAGAAGAGGTGCAGCACCGGTTCACAATTTTCCTGCACCTCCTTCGCTGACGGTGCCGGCTTGGTGCAGGCGCGCGTTCAGCTGAGCAGACGACGCAGCACTTAGACGTAGGTGGCTTTGCCGCCGTACCCGCCTCTACAAATGCGGTGTGTTTTGCCAAGATGTTCGCGCCTCATGAACTGTCCGCATGTGCGTTTCGCCATAGGTCAGTGTTTGCTGAACGGTGTAAATTAACCGAAAAGAAATAAGGCCAACACCTGGTCGGCACATCGTCATTTGTTTCGGGTGTCGTGCTGTGCCTACACCGCTGAACTCACGCTGCACAATTTCTGAACTTCGCGTGCACAGCCGTGAACCGGTTCCGAGCGGTGCAGGTGAATCGAACGGACCTTATATATAGAGATTTTTAAATGGGTTCATATATGGGATCTTTATAAAAGTTGGCTTGTACCTTTGTCAATGATGACAATGGAGGATGACATTGACTGTGTTGAGGCGGTCTACTACCTCGACCATTCTGCGGCTTTGGGACAATACGATATCATTTTCGTCTGATGGACGGAATGGGCAGTGTCTCGGTAATCAAAGTTGCCTCCAACGATGCGTTCTGGCCGGTAATTTTCGCGGCAGTCTGTCTTTACGATGCAGCAACTTGGTTTGGAGGTTGTCCAACTGTTTTTTTGATAGGGGACACTGGATGTGACACAGTGGTCGTCGAAACCCTAGTCGAAACTTATACCTAGCTGGACAATGCTTGCACAGTACAAAGTGAGTGTGAGCTGGAAGGGACAGTGGGACATGACCAGCAAGCGACGCGGCTCCACGTTCGTTGTATTCATCGCTTTCTTGTTCTGCGGTATTTGCTGCACCTGTATACGCGCGAACACACTCATTAATAGATCCCAGGCCGACATTGTTAGAGTTGTTCGACGGAACCTCCTTCATCAAGCCAGTCACTGTCCGCGTGATCAGCGGTAATTCCTACGCTGACAACAGCGGTTTCGTGGTTGTCCGCGCAGCTAAGTGGCTCGCCAAAATTCATAATGTCTTGCACGTCATTGTCCAGAAGCTCGCGTACCGTGTAGACGGAATGGCCAATACTAGCTCTCTCTATCTCGAGAGCATCAAAATTACTTGCATCCTCGGCATATGAATACAGCGATGTCCATAAATGTGCCAGCAGCCGGTGTGAGAGGGTTTTCATCTTTCTCGAGTGCAGGTCTGGTTGTGATGATGAAATGTACATTCGATTATGGAAATTCATGCCGTCTTTGGTAATATACATTGATGGTGATAGCTTTCAATCATGTATCTGCAATGAGTCCGAAACCTCATGTGGTTCAAAACCTCAGCGAACAACTGCAGCCTTGAGGTAGAGCCCCTCCTGAGCTCCATTCTCGGTAGTGACCAGGTTGCACTGAGCAATGACAGAGAGATGAGAGGGTGTCTGGCCAAATGCAACAAGGAGCTTGAAGCTTCATTCCGCCCAGGACTGCTGCTTCCCACCTTCATACTAGTGCAAGTCCACTGCACCTGCCTGCATGCAGTCTGGCCACGGACAATTTCTGATGTTTCGTCCAGGCCTCACGCACAGCCAGCGCGTTGACGATTTTCACCAAGCTGTCGGAGTCATTCTGGAAACTGGAATTCTGGAAGTTCGCAGACGTCCTGCGATACGACGCAACGAAGACGCGAGATCTAGGCCCTGGGACTATAGGGCTCTATTAGCCATAGTCTTCAGATAGGGAATACCCGCGCCCTGCATGGCCGGTGACCTCCCGCACGCCGGATGCGCAAATAAATGTTGTTTCTCTCTCTCTCTCTGCAGGAGACCATCAGGGGGACTCCAGCTCGTGTGGACGTGAAAACATCGGCTCCGCGTTCTAAAATGTTTTTGACAGTTTTTTGTGCATTTTTGAGCGTCTTTTGGTGCCAGTCGACGCATAAAACCGCACGGACTACATCGATACCAAGTATTTCACTGTGGGTGAGCTTTTTGACCCTTTTTTGAGGCTCTTCTGGTTGTCCAACTGCTCAGCTGAGCGCGCTAGGCTGAGGCTACGGCATAGCGGCCGCCGGCTTTTCTCGGAAGGGTGTTTCAGTACTCTACGCACGCAATGTCTATGCAAGTGTCTGTCGATGGGGAGGATATCACTCCCGATGATCTTCAATATTCTGGATGGTCTGTGGCTACCACTGAACGTAAACTTTGTGGGACGCATACCCCCAGGACCGAGACGCAAGCAAGCGTCTCCATGCACGGCGACGCGTGGTCGCCTCAGCGCTCCCGGGCTACGGTGAAGAAGCGTCTTATCGCTGCTTCTAGACTTCCTTACCTTCCAAGAGATCACCATCAAGTCATCGTGAGGCTTAGAAATGGCCTGGACATGAGAACTGTGAGTCAAATTAAGTTCGCGAAGGCACTCGCAGTGGCTGCAGCGCTCAAAGAAGAAGAAGTCACAGAAAACGTGGTATGCCCGAATATGATGCAGAACGTTGCAGTTATAAGCACTCCAGAGGAGAGGAACGCCAGAGCGTATTTCAAGATCACCGCCATTACTCTTGGTACCGCCAGTTTTGATGTTAGTGCCTACCGAGCTGCCCCCGATGACACCTGCAAAGGTATCATCAGGGGTGTTGATGCGGACATCGGCCAAGAACAACTTTATTCACTTATTGTACACCCAAGGTACCTGACTGCACTCCAAGTGAAAAGAATCAAGAATTCCACCACCGTGATCATCCTCTTTGACGGACTAAAAGTGCCAAATTACGTCATATGTGGAAATAGTTTGGTTCGCTGCACCCTGTATTGTCGACAGATGGATATCTGTTATGCCTGTGAAAAGCTAGGTCATCGAGTCGATGTCTGTCCCCTTCCAGAGGAGGCGGTCTGTAGAGGGTGTGGTATGCCAGCTCTTTTGGAGAATAACGTCTGCACCCCAGAATGCAAGTTGTGTGGGGGTCCACATCTCACGGCAGACAAGACGTGTAAGCATCGTTTTCAAAAGCACTACATAGTCCGTCGACGAAGACGAGAGCGACGGATGCAATATACGATGGAATTTGCGGAACAAGACGCCGACGACATGAACTTCGCAGATGGTGGAGGAGACTTCCTATCGCTACCAGCCGCTGCAGGCGGCCGCGCTACGACTGAGCGCCCGAGCAGTAGCTGGGGCCCGCGTGACGTCAGCCAACAGCTACAACCACCGCGAGGGCGATCCCGTTTCAGAGGCAGAGCAAGGGGCCGTTCGAGATCCAGAGGACATTCCAGATCCAAGGGACGTTCTAACTCCCGGATGCCTACTGCCCGCAACGGTGTGCAGCAAGGAAATCAGCACCAGACCTGGGCATCCAAGATCAAGGGCTCCCAACCACAGATAAAGGGGGGTACCAATCCAGAGCAACACTCAGATATATATGCGCAGATGCATAGGGGAAATGCTAATCTCAGGGCCATTGTCGAGCAACCAGGACTGAAATGGCCGACTTAAGTAAATCACAGCATGTTTCGTCTCCGTCTCCTTCAAACACAGTTCCCTGTACAGAGGCCACATCGGATGCGAGTCACGATGAGGTTCTCATGGACGTCAATCCAGGGGCGAAACCAACAAAAATGAGAGCGCTAGCACAACCGATCAATAACGAGGACAGAGATTTCAAAAAAGAGGTCAACGATACCTTGAATGACATCAAGAAGACTCTCAGGGTGGTGGTCGAGTCGATTGATGTATTGGACAGCAGAGTCACAAAGATCGAGGTTGACCAAGTTAAAGCTTTACAATCTGCCGAGGCTACTCCGGCCCAAGTAATAGCTAAGGTCCGGATCGTGCAGAAGGTGGCAACCCGTAGCGTCTCTCAGGAGAGAACTTTAGAGGGTCCCAACAATGGCAGGACACCTTCACAATTTCGTAATAAGGCAGCAAAAGTGCTGGGGCTTCCAGTCAAAGAGAGCAGCTCTTAAGCAGTGTATTAAATCCGAGCCAATTCGACCACATGTTATTATGCTACAGGAGACGCTCACGGAAATAATTAGCCTGCCAGGCTACATCCATCACACCACGAAACCTCTAGATGGCCGCGGTATTTGCACGTTTGTGTCCAAGAAGTACAGTTACATTGAGCACAACTTGCACATGGCAAATAGCAAGATTGAACACTCTCTTTTAGAAATTATACCTGGCCGCAACCTTAAAAATAGCATTTTCATACTCCACATATATATCTCTCCAAAAGGCAGGCACCATCGCTTCACCTCATTGTTATCGAAAGCCGTTACGATCGCTAGGAAAGGGGACGCACCCATGGTTCTAGCGGGAGATTTAAACGCACCCCATCAAGCTTGGGGCTACCATCGCAACACTGCCAAGAGAGCCGAGCTCTGGAGAGCGGTATGGGATCTGAATCTCACTTTGGTCACTGACCCCACGTTTCCTACCCGCACTGTAAATTCTTGCTCTAGGGATACTACCCCAGACCTCACCTTTGTCGCAACCATGGGGGAGGTATCATGGTTAAACTTTGGAGAAAACTTGTGGAGTGACCATTGTATTCTGAGTACGACATTACAATTTCAAGCAAAGCCCCCTAAACTTTCAAATTCACAGATTGGGACCTCTTCCGTAAGATCAGAGCGAAGAGCGCAGAGGAGATTAATGACTCACTGAATTTGGACAAGTGGCTGTCTCAGCTGGTCGGGGACGTCAAGTCGGCCACCAAAACGATAGAGACTGATCTTCCGGTCAATAAAATGAATAGCAGGCTTGCTCATCTTCTTGAGGCTAAAAGCGCCCTCCTAGCCAGGTGGAAAGCACACCGTATGAATTGAAGACTGTGAAAACGCATTGCAAGTCTTAACCAGGAAATAACGACTTACTGTCAGACGCTGGAAAAACAGCATTGGGACGAGATTCGCAACAAGGTGGATGGTCAGATGAAAGTTAGCATTGGGACGAGATTCGCAACAAGGTGGATGGTCAGATGAAAGTTGGGGGAAAATGAAATCTCCTCAAACACCTGCTGCAGGAGAC
Source organism: Rhipicephalus microplus (assembly GCF_013339725.1). Lineage (NCBI taxonomy): Eukaryota > Metazoa > Arthropoda > Arachnida > Ixodida > Ixodidae > Rhipicephalus > Rhipicephalus microplus. Next base: position 29,932 of record NW_023611971.1, on the reverse strand, counting down.
CAAATCTAAATCCAACCAGACGCGCTTGGTAGACCGAATACTGCACTCAGAAAGGAAGGTTAAATCGGACACGGAAATAACGAAGTGTCTGGCACAAAGATACCTCCTTTGGACACAACCCAGCCTCCTTCTGGCTACGCGCAATACACTGGAGCACCAGCCTTCGAATTGGACAAGCCCTTCCAGAAAGCAGAGGTGCGGACCATCTTAAACAATCTTAATGGGAACTCCAGTCCGGGCCCGGGTGGCAATACAAAGAAGACACTACGCAATTTAGACGATGACTCTGTCACCTACCTCACCAAAGAAATCAATCGTATTTGGGAGACGGGGACTTTCCCTGAGCAATGGAAAAGGGCGTCCGTTATTCTCATACCTAAACCTGGCCGGAGTCCAAGTTTTAGCAACTTACGACCCATTTCACTGACGTCCTGTATAGGCAAGGTCGCCGAGCGTGTCATCAACGATCGAATATCATAGCACATGGAGAATACTAACCTATTCCCGTACAACATGGTAGTTTTCGACCACACCTATCTACTCAGGACGTCATGAAAATGCTGAAGCATCACATCATAGGTCAGAAGACAAAATACTTTAGAGCTATTCTCGGTCTGGATCTTGAAAAGGCCTTTGACAATGTCACTCACACATACTTGCCTCCATCTCTTCTCTCAACTTAGGAGCCAACTTTCACAAGTTCGCCAGCTCGTTCATCGGGATTAGAAAAGCCACTATACAGCTTGGGGATCTCAAGTCTGAGCCCTACGATCTCGGTTCCTTCGGCACCCCGCAGGGCTCAGTCGTCTCCCCACTGCTTTTTAACATCGCAATGTGCGGCCTTGCTTCAAAGCTCTCAAAGCAAGAAGGCATCAAGTTCGCCATCTACGCGGACGACATCACCATATGGAGTGTCGGTAACTCAGAGGGCTCTGTGAAGAGCTCTCTTCAAGAGGCCGTAGACTGTGTTGAAGTCTACATAAATGAAATGGGCCTCAAGCTCTCGCCAGCAAAGTCCGAACTTCTCTTATATCGACCCACGAGACGGGGACACGGACCCGAAAACTGGTTCCCTGCTCACCTTGACTTGAGGGACGGAGGCCTTCCCAATGTCAACGAGCTAGCCCACTTCAAGGCGCGAGGCTTCACTTACCGCGCCGGAACTTGTGCTTCTCAGACAAAGGAGTCAGCCCCCAGCCTTCATTTTAGGGACATTTTGACTACCTTCAACGAGATCACGAAGCATTATCAATTAGGCCGTAGGTCCTTTTCATTGCCACACGAAAAGTTGTCTAGGCCACAGGCAATCTCTCTTCGCATGCTTCAGACGGGAACATACCCTAGCCTCGTAACCTATAGCCATTACTCCGATACTTCAGAACTTTGTCCGGACTGCCCGAATCGCAGTGATTTTAACCACATGCTCTGGTGGTGCCCCTCTTTACGAAGAAAAAATGAAGAATTTTCTGAGAACTCCTTTCATTTAATGCTCACGAGTCCGGTTCTCATACAACAACTCAAGGCTGTCCAGAAGGCCCACGATCGGTGGTGAGGCTGAGCCTCCCCGTCCCAAGGTGGGAGTGGCCCGCGATCCTACCCCTATAAAACGGGGGTGGAATCCTTCAGGACCCCAATAAAAGTTTTTCATCCATCCATCTCTCTGCGGGTGAAAGTGCAGAGATCGCCAACGCGAAGCAAGCGAGCTGGTGTGCCAGCTGCAAGAGGGCGAAGTATGCACGTTATGGAGGGTCGTACCAAAAAGAAAATAACCCTGGCTTCAAGCTTTTTTATTGAACCTTGTCGAGGAGACATAACATTGCATAAAGATGTTTGATAATTTCATTATTCACTGTTTCAATAAAACAAAGTTTTTATTCTTTATAATGGCGCATTGCTTCGAGAGGAGCTACTTGAGTAAAAGGGGTCCTCGCACTGGACCTCACTAAAGCATTCGATACTGTCAAACACGACTATATTCTTAAGGAGATATCGGCTTTGAACCTGGGAGCTAAATTCTTCTCCTTCGTTGAATCTTTCCTCGAGAGTCGGACGGCGGCAATAAAACTGGGACAATCAGTCTCGGAGCCTTTCAAACTCGGACGAAGGGGTACTCCCCAAGGGGCAGTTATCTCCCCCCTTCTATTCAACATAGCCATGCGCAAGCTGTCGGCAAGCCTTTCTAAAGTTCCTAATGTCGGACACGCTTTATATGCTGACGACATTACAATCTGGTGTCCCGGAGGATCGGAGGCGGCGGTTGAACAAGCTCTACAGGAGGCTCTGGACGTTACAGAGTCTTTCCTGGAAGGTACGGGACTGGCGCTTTCGCCGGAAAAGTCAGAACTCCTGCTGTACAGACAGGCTAGACGAGGTGTTAGGGGACTCACCCCTCTCGATCAGGTGCCCATTAGCGTTTGCACCAAGGATGGTCGCACAATTCCTAGAGTCAATTCTATGAAAATTCTGGGGCTTTTATTAGACTCTAAGGGATGCAACGCAAAGACTATAGCCCATCTCACCACAAAAACAGAGAACATTCTGAGATTAATTATGCGGGTGTCCAACAAGAAGGGCGGCATAGGCGAGGATATCCTCCTTAGGGCCCACCACGCTTTCCTCATGAGCCATATCATATACATAGTGGCGGCTCTCAATTGGACCAAAACGGAAAGGGATAAATTGGACACGCTCATGCGCAAAAGTGTCAAAAAGGTGCTCGGCGTCCCAATCACGACTAGCACAGAAAAACTCATGAAGTTGGGAGTGCACAACACCACTTCGGAATTAATTGAAGCGCAAAGGTCAGCACAAATAATTCGGTTATCGAGTTTCAAAACAGGAAGAAAACTGCTCGATGCGGCAGGCCTCCGTCCTATCTTCAATCAGGGAGAAACTACGCAGCTTGATTATCAAACAAGGAATTCCTTTATTGTTGACCCTCTTCCACGAAACATCCATCCCCAACACAATAAAGGTCGTAGGTTGGCGAGGGCTAGGGCTTTCATAAAGAACCTCTCCGGAACAGAGACATTTGCGGACGCGGCGCGCCACGCCGGCGGCAGCGGGTTTTCCGTGGCAGTAGTCAATGACAGGGGAGAACTTGTCTCGGCAGCTTCAGTGAAGACCTCCTTGGTCGATGTAGCAGAACAGGCTGCTGTAGCGCTAGCATTACTGGACACGAAACGCACCACGGTGTACACCGATTCCCGAGCGGCCGTTAGGGCGTTCGCATCTGGATTGATAGCCACAGAGGCAGCCAGAATTCTCCACAGCAAACCCCCCTCAGACGTTATTCATCACATAGTCTGGTTTCCCGCTCACATGGGACCAGACGTACTGCCGGGTCACCTGAACCCAAACGAGATAGCCCACGACTGTGCGCGAGGTTTCACAAGCCGCGACGGGGTGGTCTCTCGGGTGGGTTCGGGAGAGCTCGTCCACAGTGATCCTCTCGTTACTTTTCACGAGATAACATCTCATTACAGAGGAGAGCGACAGACTTTTCCCTTTCCCCATCATAAGCTCCACAGATCACAAGCAAGCACGCTCCGCATGCTCCAGACGGGGTCTTACCCCTCTAGGGGCTTTCTGAGCATGCTTCATCCGGATATTGATCCACTTTGCCCAGATTGTGGTGAATTTTGCTCTTTGAGTCACATGCTCTGGCAGTGCCCTGCGTTACAGGATTTTAAAACAGAAGAAGACTGGACGACGGCAATCACAGACCCCAGACAAGACGTCCAGCTTCAGGCTGTCCAGAGGGCCCGTGAACGAGCGGAGAGGCATGGCCTCTCTGTTCCGACATGGGACTAGCCAACGGCTGGGTGGGGACCTACATAGTTGGCCCGCTGCCTTGCCTCTCAGGACCAAATAAAGTTGTTTGTCCTGTCCTGTCGACGTCAAAATTTTACTCTGTCTTTCTGTCTGCCTGTCTGTCTGTCTATCTGTACGCTTGTCTGTTTGTCCGCTGTAACAATCGCTCTAAAGGACCACTCACCAGGTTTGACAAATTTGAGCTGACAAGCGCAATGCGTAGACGAGACGTTCATGATCACGTCTGCCCAAATTCGCAACGCTACGTGCCGCGGAAATAGGTTGAAATTCAACATGAACGCTGCTCCCCCTCCCCTCTGCCGGCGGACGCCTAGAGAATGAGGGCAAGACGTGGACGTATGAATGGCCCTACGTACACGGCAATGTAGTGACGTTGGTCATCTACGTAGACTACTCTGCTCTGACGTTGTCAGCAGTATACCACGTGACATGGCAAAAATTATTTAACACAACATGCGTAGTTTATGTATTTGTTGCTTCAAGAGATCATTAAAACTTCAAATAAAAAATACGCAATAAAAAATGGCAGCATATCCACGGAGTGAATGATAGGGAGTGGGGCGAAGCATTCATCCGTCCATTCGTTCTTGCTTCCGTCCGTTCCTGCGTACGTCTGTGTAACCGTCCATACGTCCATCCACCCGTCTGTGCGTGCGTCTGTTCGTGCGTCCGTCCCTGCGTTCGTCCATGCATCCGCGCCTGCGTCCGTTCATGCGTCCATCCATGCATCTGTCTGTGTGTCCGTTCGTCCATCTATTCAGCACTCCAAGTACCACCATCTTGCATCTTTTCATCATATATTCTCCATATAGAAGCACCGCCATCCAGCGGACATTTCATGGATTAAACGGGAGGTGGCACATGCACGCTTTCTTACGGCTTGCGCTTCGGGTTTACTTCCCACCTTTAACCACCTCGAGTTCATGGTATATACTAGTTCACTGTATTCATGGCTATGCGGCCCAACGCTCGCTAAACCTTTCTAAACCAAGAAGGTTACACCCAGCGAGTATAACGTAGCAACCCTTTCTTGTCAGATCGTGCTCAATGTACATGCCAATAGCTGCTAATGGGGATCGCAGCGTGCGTGTTACCTAAAGGCCGAATGCTCCTGTCTCTCATTCCCCCTTAGCAGCCATTAACATGTGCATTGAGCACTATCTTTTATTGTTCAACAACGCACAGAAGAAATCTCTCACCGGAACCACCTTGGAGGTCAAAATCGTAAGCACCGCTATTTCGGGTATGTGCCACTGGTGGTTGCGTACTACGAGGGACGCACAAGCCACGCCATAAGGAGCTTCGCCCCTAAAATTGTGCGCGTTTTTCTTTCATTATTTCCCGTGAAATGCTACGCGATTCGGGGCTAATGTGCCAGCGTTTCACATGCGTTCGTGTCCCCATGGTCAGTACATTGAGCAGACGACCGCCATGGAACGCTCCTACGCGTTCGCACACTCATTGTGCTCATCTACTCTACCACGTGTAAGCCAGCGTTTCCAAACCATCCTGCAGAAACAGGTAGAAGACCACAAAATAAGTCTGGTCAACAAAGCAACGTTGCTCGCGTGCTCGGGGGATAGACTTGTTTGGGCACGTCATGCGCACGTCATCTCTTGGCCGGATGCCGGAAAGGGTGGAAAAGAGCTTTGGCTGGCGAAGGCTACGCGGAGGAGTGCCAAGGGTTTCGAGCTCACCTCCTCTCACCCTCGTTTCGCGCCGCTTTAAAAACCTGTTTTCTCCGCTTGTGATGAACCGATTCAAGAAAATTCTGTGGCAAAATGTTCCTCATCGGACACCCAACAACTTCCACTGTCTAACTGAAATTCGATATGGCGCCTGGTGAGTGGCCCTTTTAAAAGCATCAAACCATACCTTAAACGGCCAACACCGTCCACAGCGTCCACCAATACTGCTCGAGTTTCAGCGCTCATACTTGTGTGATTCTAAAATAAAAAGCAATTATTGCGCATATCTAAAGCACCACAAGTGCCTTTACACTAGGGAAGGCTTACATAAGTTATTCTAACGACCATAGCGTCTACCCCGCTGCCCTGACAGTGCAACGCTAGGCTCAAAAAGGCAAGTGTTTCCAAAGCTTTGCAAAGACGACACGGTGGTGGCAACTGCCCGTCGATTCGCGTTCTGCACCTTATCGCCACCGAGACAGGCGCACACGCCTTCCTTCGTTTTTGAAGATAACTGCCAGATGGTGCTCGTGTCTAGCGTGCCTCGATGCAGCCTTTCGCCTTCGCTTCACGGATCGAGATTCTCTAACGCAGCGCTTCCAGAACACAATTCACCGATTTTCTCGCGCAAAACATCAAGTAAACATTTTGTTGACTATCGTCTTTCGGCGACACTTGCAGTGAAACATGCAGATACGGGCCAATTTTTATTATCAAAACAACACAGCTCGGGTTTTCTAGTTCACAATATTAAGTTACGTTTTAGAAGGAATGGTTTCAACTGCATACAATTATTGCAAAAAAAGGCCCTTTACCTGTGATATAACAGAACGGCTATATTATGGTTAGAACTCTCAGTTTTACCACGCGACACTGTAGCAAGGTCTAGTGTGGCTTTCAAATGTACAGTTAAATACACAAATGTTTCAAAACCTTCCTAAGAAATGTTACAGACATATGCGGCGAAAATGCATCGTCAGTACTCGAACATTGACAGTTGATCATACTGGTTGTAAGGAAACTCCTGAAGAAGAATGCTACCACGCGCGGAATGGCGCGGCCAAGGAAATGCGCTAGCAATTATAAAGAACAACTAAAGCAAAAACTAATCACCGGATACAAAGGAGAACAGTTATTACAGATAGGTGTCTCATCCGGTTTGTCGTGTCATAAGTGATGGCGGCGAAGGATGTCAAAGCTTTTTCATTCATCACCTGTCACTCAGGTAAGTATATATGCTCGTGTTCGAAAACAACGCTGTTTACAGGCGAGAAGCAATCGTTTCAGGGTGAGTGTTTTTTCAACATCGCTCAATTTCTATGGGGAACCAGCGCTGTAGCTCCCACGGGCATGGAGCGCCGCCCTGTCGAGAATGGCCGGAAATATTCGGACATAAAAATAAATACTGCATGGGGACGAGAGGAGTAAATACTTGGTGATGAGAAGAGGTGCTTGGCGGTGAGACAGTAGCTCCTGGGAGGTGAGCATAAGTCCCTAGGAACTACCAGGGAAGCTTGACATTTGCGGTAGTGAAGCGCAGGGGGCGGAAATAGTTGCCGGCCCCTCGATGCCCTTCACCTCAACTCGCGGACCGCAACGCTGAGGTAGGATGCTCGGGTCCAGCCACCCGACTGCACCCAACTACTCACACCATCTGCCCCTTCCCTTTCTTCTCTTTTCTGCACTTCATTCTTCGTGCCCATCCCTATTTAGCGCAGGCCTCACGTCCTCATTGTCTTTTTTCTGGCCGTAAACACACACATATTTCGATATGTACGATTCAGTAGGCGTGGCGGTCTACGCCAGAGAACTTAGGCATTTCACTTTTAAGTACGAAGCATTTCTCAGCGAACTTCGGCGAATTTGAGCGTATCTATCTATCTGTCTAGCCGCCTACGACTTTCAGCTCTCCTGGCCGTTTCGATAATGCTATCGATACCAAACTTGTGTGACATAACATGACTGTATGAAGAACACATTTGACTTGTCATAATATGAAAATTGTGATATTTATGTCATGAATGTCATCATCTAGATTTCATGATTCTGCGGTTCTTGTGGCTTAGCCCACATGGCATGTTCCAAAACTGGTATGGTACGGCGTGATTGCATGGCGAACATAAGCGACAGACCCTAACATGAAAATCATGACATACGTGTCATGTAACAACATGACTATATGCTACGCCTATGATGCGCTTGCAGCCGTTTCGCTAGCTTCACATATGCCAAATTTGGTATTACGTGACGTCAATGAATGACGAAGGTATGTGACTCGTGCAAACATGATAATCATGAGATGCCTGTCATGTGATAACATTACTACATGCCACAGTAAAGGCGCCAATATATTTCGACGTGACGGGGTGCACGTGCTCACCGGTGGCTCACCGGTGTTCATTTCGTTGCGTCACGCCGGCGTTGCTAGGCGCCGGTCCTGCCATATACTCGCAGGCTCGCGCCGCGCTTCGTTGCTTTGACGTATGCGCGCTTCAGTGCGTCCGGCGTCCCTCAGTGACGAAAAGAGGGAGACGCAGTGTTATCTGGGTAATGCATCGGTGCAAAATGCAGTATGCCGCACTTCGCGCTGATTGCCGTCGGGCCGCGCCAACGTACGCCGGTGGCGCCTGGCGTCAGAATATAGAGTGCTCGTGTTTTTCTAAGATAGCGTCGCTGTGCCCAGCCTACGCGCACGTCTACGCTACATTGGAATATATTGCATCCTTCATTATGCGCTCGCGGTCGTTTTGTTAGCTCCACATGTTCCGAATTTCGTCTTACGTGACGTTAATGTATGACGCAATATATGACTGGTGCTAACCTGATAATCTTGCAACAGGTAAAATGACAACTTAGCACGCTCATAGCATGCTCGCGGCCATTTCGCTAGCTGCACATATACAAAATTTCGTATCACGTGATGTGAATAGATGATGACGGCAGTGAACGACACATCTAAACATGATAATTATGACACAGAAGTCATGTACGGCCTCATTTACCTTCACCTCGTAACGTTGTGCTGATTTTAAAGTGAGATATCAAAACTGCTCATTCGTGGTTCGCATATCACCGATTCCCCCTGTACGTGGGATCTGCCAACTTTTTCTTTATAAGACTTCAGCGACAATGGTAATTGCTCAGAATTTACTTTGGCAGAAAACAACTGTATGTCACGTCAGCTTCAAAACACTCAGGGGGGATGGGAATTGGTATTATTGCAGTCTTTTTGCCGGGAATGTGAAGTAGCTTGCATACGAAAGCTTTGCGCTATTTCCTACTACGCGCTACCACTTATCGGAGTACAAAAAACGCAAGGGCTTGCACACGTAAGCCACCTAAAAATAATTGACAATTGTAGGCGTTTAGCATCCCAAAACCACTTTGGCTTTAAAAAACGCTGCAGTGGAGAGCTCCGAAAATTTGTGCTTCCTAGTCTCTTTAACATGCACCTCCATTTGAGCCCACAAGCCTCAATCATATTCGTCTTCATCCAAAATAAGGCCACCGTGGCCGCAATTCAACCCCTTGTGGCCGAAAAGAAAGCAATTATAAGTAGTGAGCAACGCTGTCTAGGGCTGGAGGATTTTTGGTCAGATGATGCAGTTCGGTTCACGGAGGAGTGGGGAGCAAGTCTCAAATTTCTATGGAAGCCCATAGCGTTCGTGGTGATCGTGTATTATGCGTTGTAACCAGGCACCCTCAAGTTCCGATTCACCCTACCACCATGAGTGAATACTGAGGACTGTCCGGTTTGACATCCTCTTCGCATTTTCTTTCCCTTTAACAGGCAAACGAACTGCGAGGCAGCAGCAATGGCACCTAGAAAGCCTTACACTCAACTCATTGATGGCGTGCCCCGAGATCCTAATTACGACGCCGAGTTATTCCGGTCCAGCTTGAATTTCCGGGCTGGGAGCGGGGACTTGGTTCTGCACACCTACCCAAAGAGCGGTACGCACCTGTTGCTGTACATCGTGCAGTGCATTCTCAACAAAGGCGAAGGGGCCCGCACCTACGAAGAATTTGCAGAAAGCACGCGACTTCTAGGAGGCATGGATTTCGCCGACTGGCGACCACCCCTACCCCTGCGCCTTTTCTCGACTCACCTACCACCCCAAAGGAGCACCATTAATGCGCAGGCGAAATACGTCTACTTGGCTAGGAACCCGTGGGACGTTTGTGTTTCCCTATTTCACATGGTAACGGACTTTAGCACGTACCGCTTTCAAGACGGCACGTTCGATGAGTTCTTCGACGATTTTCTGGAAGGTGACGCTGCTGGTCACGGGTGTTACTTCGACCACGTGGCGTCCGGGCATGCCCTAAGGCATGAACCACACGTTCTATTTGTCACCTACGAAGAACTCCTCAGAGACACTCGGGCTGTTGTCATGACGCTGGCTCGGTTTCTTGGCGAAGAATATGCTGCAGATTTACAAGCTAATGACTCCATATTTCAAAAGATTCTCGCAAGCTCCACTCCAGATAATATGAGACGCATCCTTGTTCTCGATTTCAGCAGACCGTCAAGTGCTTTGTTTACAGGCGAGTCACGTCACGGAAAGGTAAAATTCAAGGTCGGTTACGAAAGTGACTCGCAGAAGTACAGTTTCGTGAGGAAAGGCGCTATCGGCAGTTGGAAAGACCATTTTTCTCCTGACCAGTTGCGTAGAATGGAGGCTGCGATACAGCAGGTCGAAAAGAAAACGTCTGCGATGGATCTCTGGAGGGACGTAAGAAAAGAAGCTATAGCAGCCACTGAAACCGACAAAAAGGTAAAATTGCAATCTGAAGGAGATTGTTTCGAACCAGTTGCATCTCAAGGTTCAAAATCTACACGCAAAAATAACTGAATGTAACAGGCAGGATACATAACTCATTGCAGATATATTAGCGTAGTTGTAGTAAAGTCGAATTTGGTAATTAACCTCGTTGTTTGTGATCTTTTGTCTGGATCTGTTCCCGTGGAAGACACAATGGGCGTATTTTAAAGTGTATAGTTGCCTTATATTGTTTATGATGGCCAAGCCATAAAGACACAGACAGGTCAACTCGTCAAAGTAAGAAACGTTAAGATACGCGTAATCTAAAAAAGTAAAGCATAAAAACAGAAAAAATAAGATAAAAATATAACGGAGCCTATGCCAAGGTCTGTTGGTCCAGTGCCACCAGCTCTCCACAGCGTCAGTCTTCTCGCAAGCAAATTACACCGAGCACCTGGTGCGGAGCACACGTGCGCCTGCCTTAGCTGCTTCGCCTTACAGCCATCGTGGATGTTCGTACATTTCACCAATGTTGTCAAAAGACACGCAAGTATTCTGCAGATATTCATGCCATGCATGCCAATACTTTCTCATTACACTAGTGGTAAAAAGAGTAGAAGGCATGCTTTCAAATATTACTGTGTCAGGCTAGATTTACAGTTACGGCGGTAAACCATCCTCTCTCTTCTATTGACAGTCAGAACCACCATGTGGCACTAAGCGCTACACGCATACCTTGAAGTTGCATGGTGTACTTGGTGTTCTGGTATACGATTGTAGTGAAATTGAGATGACTTGTGTAAATCATACGCCTTATAATTAAACTATGATATTTAATATGTGTTTCGATTACTTGTATATTATATGTTTCATCAGTGATACTTGCTTTCCTTGTTTTACTGAGGAGCTTGTAGTTATATTAGTTTTATTATCTGAATTCCGATTCGTGCCGTGAAAGGACTTGTATTTCTGTAAAAAATGTTAGCATGTAGCGTAGCATGAGCATAGCTTGTAGTCATGTTACATAACACGCATCCCATGTTTATCATGTGTGCACCAGTATCATACCTTCGTCATCCATTCACGTCCCGTAATACCAAATTTGGTATAAGTGAAGCAAGCGAAACGGCCGCCAGCGTATCATGAGCGTGGTATGTAGTCATGCTGTTAAATGACACGCATCTCATGTTTATCATGTTTGCACCAGTACCATACCTTCGTCATCCATTCACGTCCCGTAACACCAGATTTGGTATAAGGGAAGCTACCGAAATGGCCGCTAGCGCATCATGAGTGTGGCATGTAGTCATGTTGTTGCATGGCACACATCTCATGATTATCATGTTTGCACCAGTCATATACCCTCATCATCCATTCACGTACCGTAATACCAAATTTGGTATATGTGTCACTAGCGAAACGCCAGCGAGCGCGTCATGAGCTTGGCATGTAATCGTGTTGTTACATGACACTCAAGTCACGATTTTCATGTTAGGGTCTGTCGCTCGTGTTCACTATGCAGTGATGTCATACCATACCAGTTTTGCAACACGCCATGTGAACGAAACCACCGCAAGAGCTGCAGGACAATGAAACGTAAATCATGACATTCATGACATCCGTATAATTCATGATGAAACAAGCGCTAAAAATACACACACTCAGAGAGGACACAGACAAGCGCTTACTAGCGACTGAAAATTTTATTTAGAAGCGAACACTAATAAATACATCACACGAATGTACGTCATTCCCAACTTCCCCAGTCATCATCAACAACGTGATATAACAAAATATGCACTCCCATAATCGATGACACACAACTGGAAACAAACACGTGTCAAAAACCAAGAAAAGAAAACGTAAAACAGAAAAAAAAACAATTAACAGAAAAAAACGTAAAACAGAAAAAATGTGCTGGGCTATGTAACGTCCGAAAAAGCAAATTCCGCATCTGTTAGTAGAACTGACGCATGACTGACGCAACTGTCCCCTCCTTTTCTTATTCTATGCTCTTCCATTATTTCTCTCGTCGTCTGCTTGCTGTGCCTGTCAATTATTCAAGTGTCTGGAAATTTCGGTCGGCAGGTGCACTCCTTGCAGTGCATCGCTAAGTGTGAGTAAGGGGCCCCCTTTAGTGAACTCTCATGTTCACGAAGGCGCGCATTTATGCACCGACCCGTCTGACCAACGTATTCCTTTCCTCATGTGAAAGGAGTTCCGTATACATCTTTTTTGCACTCAACGTACCTCCTGCCATGTTTTGTGCTACATCTGTTCAATTCTACAGTTCCTTTCTTGTTGACCCTTACTCAAACTTAGCGATGCACTGCAAGGATTGCACCTGCCAACCAAAACAGACAGACAGACAGACAGACAGACAGACAGACAGACAGACAGACAGACAGACAGACAGACAGACAGACAGACAGACAGACAGACAGACAGACAGACAGACAGACAGACAGACAGACAGATAGATAGATAGATAGATAGATAGATAGATAGATAGATAGATAGATAGATAGATAGATAGATAGATAGATAGATAGATAGATAGATAGATAGATAGATAGATAGATAGATAGATAGATAGATAGATAGATGGATGGATGGATGGATGGATGGATGGATGGATGGATGGATGGATGGATGGATGGATGGATGGATGGATGGATGGATGGATGGATGGATGGATGGATGGATAGATGGATGGATAGATAGATAGATAGATAGATAGATAGATAGATAGATAGATAGATAGATAGATAGATAGATAGATAGATAGATAGATAGATAGATAGATAGATAGATAGATATATAGATAGATAGATAGATAGATAGATAGATAGATAGATAGATAGATAGATACGCGCAAGGTGGCGGAAATTCGCTAAGAAACGCTTCGCATTTAAAAACTTAACGACGCCATTCGTACAGCGCCACTATAACCCATGATGAGCCTAGACCAAGGTAGGCTATTTGCACAGGGTTAACCTTCGCCGCCAGGAAATTTGGAAGTAAAAGGAAGAAACAAAAAGACAGGAAATACAAAAAGTGATGGCAAAGACGAAGATATAGAGAGGGGGGAGGGAATAGGAAAAGGCGACTGCCGATTTCTCCTGGGTGGGTCAGTCCAGAGGCGCCGTCTACTTGAAGCCGGGGCCAAAGGGGTGTGTTGCCTCTGCCGGGGGCCTTTAAGGTCCAATCACCCGGCGTCGGCTCAGCCCCCAGGATCCCCTTTTCCCCGGACACGGCTCAGCCACGCACGGCTAGGCGTGGGAGGGAGTCGAAACTCCCCCGTTGTCTTGGGTCCGTGGATCGCTGCGCTTCAAACGCCTGCTCTCACAGACGCCCCTGTGGGTGTAGTTCGCAGAAATCTGCACATTTAGAGTAACACTCGGGATGACGCTTGGAGAAGGTTTTTAAGAAATTATTTTAAGAAATTAAGTATGCACGAACTCCACTACAATCAAACCAAAGAATGTTAACAGAGCACCCTCCTGTTCAACATTAAATCATGCAATTTTAACTTGCTTGAGAACAGACATGATGTGTTAACGAGTCACAGTACAAACACCAACAGCAGTGATAACGCATACCAATATTGCATTTTGTTGTAGATATGCATGCTGAGCCTACAATTAATGCAGTGATGGGCGGCTAACGCATACGCCATATCAGCTCCTAATCATGGCAGTGTCTGTCGGTTACCTGTGCACTTGTGACTTGTGCGCTAACGTAGTCTGCGTTGCTTCGAGTATGTATGCCTACTCATCTCGAAATGTGGCCCTATGAACTTCCACGCTAAAGACTGAAGCTGCAACTTGTCTTGCAACAGTATGATTGCGATTGTCAAAAATTCTGCGCTTCATTATAGCACAGGAAGTTGCTGGCTTTGTTCAACACTGGTAAAAGAGCGGCTACTGCTGGCCGCTTGGCAGTACAACGTTCTGTGGGCATTTTTTAGTACAGCCACACTGTAGGATACCGGTGGTTTGGAACAGTCAGAACTTAAAAAGAATGTTCCCCCCTTGTGTTATTTGTACTGTTTACGTGTACATCATTAGGTGATACTTGATGCAGGATAAACTTGAGGACAGATTAAAATACTAACCGTAGAAGTCTGTCTGTACATTGTCGGAGAGAAATTATATATAATCGTCATGTGCTTGAGAATACAGACTTGCAAAGTCAAAAAGCTCATTGAACGGGACCTCTAGTATGTGGAGCTGGGCGTGCTTAAAACCCGAAGAGTCGCATTTATGTTCACATAGCTAAGCCCACCACTCAACGGACGAGGGCATTACAGGGAGAACAGACAAAAGCGCTGAATCGACCCAGAAACATGGTGGACACTCAGGCATGCGCTAATGTTGTGGCATCAAAAAGCGACAATTTCTTTTTCTGCATGAAAATAATGATGGTGCGCTGACACATTTCTGGCCTAGCTTATGTATTTAAGCTGATTCTACGATGAACCGCGTAGTTACATCTTTGCGCATCGTTGAAATTTAGCGCTTGTGTGCGTTTTCCCTGTCCCGTCCTCGTCATTTCAGGGCCGCGCTTAACTTTCCGAGCATGATACAACAACAAGGTGGCCTATTAGTCCACGCTAAGTATTTGTGCTGTTTTGGTCGGCGAGGAAGAGTCGCAATTTCATTGCAAGGGTAGAGCAATCAATACGAACAAAATAAATTTGAATGTGATCTGTGTATTGCTTTTTTACTGTTGTCTGATTTTTTCCACCTAATTTTGATTACATGCAAATCAGGGCCCATGTTAACTTGTCTGGGTAAGCTTCACAAAATGAAAGCGGAAAAAAAAGCCACCTCCGTAGCGAGGGAAGCGGTGTCTGTGCTGTCTATAAAATAACAGCATGCTGACTTACAGAAGCATTCCAGGATTCTAGACGATTAGGTTATGCTGGGTCTTTGAGAAAAACAAGTACAGGAAATCTATCTGTGGCTTGGTCAGTACCGCGTAGTATATTAGCCATTTTGTCGGCGAAAACGAGTTGAGTAGAAATGCAATTGGTTGAAGTGCGTCATCTTGGCCTCAGCGTGCCTACGACATCACCATTGTGTTTAAAACTTGAAAAATAAACACCCTTTCACCCATGATGTGAAGAACCTTAATTACGGAAGTTCCTTTTAAGTGGCACGCGCCTGACACATCGGCATGTGGATGTCTAGGTGTTGAAAGAATTCATAGTCATAGCATATCGTGAATATTTATCCACAGTAATATAAACTCACAGACCAGACTACAAAGCTCACATTACTCTGTGGGAAGCCCACACACGATGTGTGTATCATTTCCTCTCGTATAAAAAAGTAAGCATAAATTATCGGACGAAACCAACTGCGTCCGCCACGCTGGTGTAGTTGTCACGTGGCTAGGACGCTAACCCGAATGTCATGAGTTCGATCACAGCCGCGGCCGTCACATTTCGATGGAGGTGAAATACTACAGGTCTGTGCACTCTGCGATGTCAGTGCACGCTAAAGAACCACACATGGGTCCTGCAGCCGTCCACTATGGTGTGCCCTAATATTGTATCGTGGTTTTTGGCATGTAAAGCTTCACACAATATTATTATAAAATTCGTAATAAACGCTTAGTGGTGTGTTGTTCACTGTGACCCAATGCCGAAAACAAACGAGTTCTGAACTAAACTGCTCAAGCCTGCTGCTCTCGGTTTGTTTTTCAGAAGTGCATAGCACAGGATTCATCACTTCATCTGTAAATTCAGCTTGTCCGGCAATTAAAAATATTGAGCGTTTCAACACAAGACCAGGGTATACCAGTGATGTGAGATTGCAGTGACAGATTTGATTAGTTTTGCGTACCAAAATAAAAACTCTCTTTTGTGGCATGTAATATATACTTCCATGAAACCTCGACTGTTCGATGTTTTTTTTTTAACTTTGCATTTGTTACACAATATCTAGGTATTTTTGTAACTGTTTTCACTCTTAGAACTTCTTCCGCCCCGAATCAGCTCCTCACGAGTGCCTTGCCTGTAATCTGGCAGAGGCTCTACATTACTGCTCACCTCGCATGGCATTCTTTGTTTCTCGCACAATGTTTGTCCATAAACACATAACGTCAGAACCTTTTGTTCTCTCGGTAATCCTGACGTTCATCTTTTGCAACTGCCATTTTGTGAAATGCTCGCTCCAACCACCTACAATGCCCTTCCGAACAAACGAATACTTGCTTCTGTCTCCCTGGTATCCAACTTTGGCATAAACTTCTCGACCCTTGAAGAGGCCACTCATCGCTGGATTTTCTTCACCCTTAAGGTCCAAAACAAGCAACTTTTTCATGTGTTCCACCGTCGACCTCTCCATCAACGTACGGAGAAGGCAGTCATTCGTTTCCAGTGCCCTGCCATATCGTTCGTCCAAAAAATATGCAAGCTTTAGCCCAACCGAGCGTGTGTCCTCCTTGATTTGCTCGTAAGTGACGAAGAGTACGTTGGGCTCATCTTTCAGGGCGTAACCAGCCAAGACGTGATCAAAGTAGTCACCGTACCCGAAGTCGCCCCTCAAGAACGAGTCGAGAAACTCGTCGAAGGTCCCGTCTTGGAAGCGGAACGGACTCAGATTCGAGACGTGGTGGTAAAAGGAGACGCAACAGTCCCAGGGATTGCGCGCCACGTACACGTACTTGGCGTCCGCGTTGAGGTGTTTCTTCCGCGGTGGGTCCAGGTGCGTCAACATCGCTCTGTAGGGAAGCGTCCGTTCACCGTTGTGGGGTTTCCAGCCCTCGATGCCGGCATATTCGACAGATCGGCCGCTGCTCGAAAACTCTTGGTAGTTCCTGATGGGCCGCCCTTCGTTTAAAATTAGGAGCGTCAGATACTGCATCCAATGTGTGCCACACTTTGGATAAGACATCTGGAGGATGTCGCCCTTCACTGGCGTGAAATGCAGGGCTTTTCTTAAGACATCCGGTTGGACTATAGCGGAGCGTCGGACGCCGTCGATGACTTGGTAATAAGGTGACCTGAGAATCATGGCTGCCGGCATTGTATATAAGTAGCAGGCTCCTATGCACCCGGAGTTTCCAATAGCAGTGCACTCTTCGCACTGCAGCCTACGAGCTCGCAGTTACGCGGCAGCTCATGAAGAAACGCTGATGACTAAAGGCAAGCGTGCTGAGTGAAAACAAACCCATTCAGGCACCCTCTCAGCGGAGGTCATATATTCAAACCGATTCGACACGTGGCGAGCTCCGAGCTGATCTGCGCGAGCGTCGTTCATTGTTTTTGGTGCTCCTATCACTGTTATCAAGCGTTTAACGGCAACCTGTCAAACAAAGATGTCTCCCCTTTTCAGTGCACTGGTTGAGTTCGGCCACATGCGAACGCACAGCTAAACAATTACATGTGCGCGAATTTTTCTGAGCGGTCAGCTTGCTGCAACCATTCCCACACCTTTGTCTTCACGGCCGGCATACCAAAACTACTAATCTCCGGCAGCATTAATGTCGTGGCCACTTTTCAGTGCCCCGTTAGGCATAATTATCGGTGGGATTTATCTTTATATGTGTCTATCCGCTGCATTTAGCACTTGCGGGTCAAGACATCGGTTACCTGAAAAACGTTAGGTATCTCCACGCTTGAAAGCTCCAGCAAAGTAATGAAACCACAAAACACAGTTTTTCAATACTTCGCTTCAGGTCTGTCCCATATACCAACGTTCGACTGCCAATAGATCCAACAGCACGATGCACTAGCATTGTAATAAGGCTTGATAACAAAAATAGCAAAAACAAGCATAGAATTTCTCGAAAATGCTGCAAGGCTACCTAATGCGTGAACTTTAGTGTAAAAAGAGTTCGAAGGAGCAAGAGATGTTTCGCTTACACCTATATAGCCATACATTTTGAAATACGTGATATAATTGTGTAACAAAAACTTGAGAGAAAATGCCACTATGCTTCTTCTAGCCGCATTAGGCCAAATAAAGCAGTACAGTTTTCAATTAGTACCGGCTGTGAAGAATGTATATATATATATATATATATATATATATATATATATATATATATATATTGGATATGGCACAACGGGAGCGTTGTCAACAAGGATAGATATATTTATGTCCCAACAGTTTCGGGAGGGGTCCTCCCTTCATCAGGGGATGAGTTATACTGACATGAACTTCAAAACTTCGCTGCTGCCGCGTCCCTCTCGCCTTGAAAGATGTTTGCGACAGTGAGATGGAACTAAAAAAAGGAAACAACAAAAAAACAAAAAAGGGGGGAGAAAAAAGACGAAAAAGAAACATAAAGAAGAGAAACAAAGTAAAAAAGAGGAAGAACGGAATAGCGGCTATGGTTTCTGAATATGTAAAATCTGACTCATCAACTAGTGAAAGTGGCGGGCTACTGTTTACACTTCTTGAACTTGTACTAAATTATAACCATTTTGAGTTCAATGGCAAGCATTTCCTTCAGGTCAGTGGCACTGCAATGGGCACGAAAACGTCCCCAAACTTCGCGAGCACCTTTATGGCTTCACTTGAAATCCCATTCATTGAGAACGCACCTTGAAACCTTTCTACTGCAGAAGATACTTAGACGATATTTTTATGATATGAAACCATGATGAGGGAAGTCTTTTCCGCTTCATAGAGGATTTTAACAAGTGCCACCCGTCAATAAAATTCACGCACAAAAATTCCAAAACTAGCATTAACATTTTGGACGTCACTGTCACGGTCAAAAATGACCGCTTGTCAACAAACCTTTACAAAAAGCCTACAGACCGTCAAATGTACCTACATTTCAACAGCAGCCACCCAAAGCATTGCAAAATGGGTATTCCATATTCTCAGGCCTACTGGTACCGAAGAATATGCACCGATATGCGGGAATTTGACAGACACACGGAACATCTAAAGCATTCCTTATTGAAACAAAATTATCCGGAAGACATTATTGACGATGCCATACTACGTGCTCGCAACATGAACAGGAATGATATAATTAAGGGACCAAACAGAGTATCTAAAACGACTTCACAAACGAAACTTGTACTAACTTACTCCTCATCAGCGCCACGAATCAACAACATACTTTCCCGCCATTTCAACATAATCAGGCAAAGCAAACGACTAACTTCTATTTTCGCGAAGCCACCTCACGTGGTGCACCGCCGGGATAAAAATCTGAAGGACATTCTTGTCAGAGCAAAAACAAACACCCCCAAATTTCAATCAGGGTGCCATCCCTGCGGAAAAGCTCGATGCAAGGTATGCCCACAGACGGTCACAACACGTGAATCCAAAGCGAACTTCTTGGATTTCAAATTCTGCAAAACTGAAATCCTTAATTGTGACTCCAGTAACGTAATATACATGCTACATTGCAACATCTGCGGACAAGAATATATCGGCCAAACAGACACGCCATTTCGGCTGTGGTTCAATAATCACCGGTACCACGCCACTTCACTGCCGAAGCTACCTTTATCTAGACATCTGCGCCTGCCAAACCACAGTTTTGAAAATATCAGCGTAACTCTTTTGCAGTCCGGTTTCTCAAACAGACGCGAGCGCGAACAGCGTGAGGCATATTTTATTTTCCAATTTCGAACATTAGTAGCCGGCATCAACGAGGACCCCGGAAAACTCAACTGCCTCCGAGAAGTAAGCCAGGAGGAAATTGGTGACAAAGATTGATAGCTGGAGACCATGCTTTTTTCTGACTGACTCGTACGTGTACACTGTCCTTTCTTGTTTTTTGTTTTTCTTTTTTTCTTCCTTTTTTTCCTTTTTCCACATGCACATACAAAGTGTTTACGTTCGCCTACCACTTGATGACCATTGAAGGGAAACGGACGAAGATTAAAGGCAAAGAGCCGACCGACCCATTAAGGGGAAACCCTTTCTTTACGCACGCCGCACGCCGACCGACCCATTACGGGGAAACCCTTTCTTTACGCACGCCGTCACGGACCCTCCCGGCACCGCGGCGACAATCTTGGGTGGCCCGACACACGTCGAGAACTGAACAGCACGTGATAAGAACCGTATGTGAACGTACACGGACAGTTGGTTTCGTTCTCAGTGTTGACAGTGGTTCTTCCTCTTTTTTACTTTCTTTCTTTTCTTTCTTTTTCTTTTTCGTCTTTTTCCCCCTTTTTGTTTCTTTGTTTTTTTTTCTTTTTTTAGTTCTATCTCACTCTCGCAAACATCTTTCAAGGCGAGAGAAACGCGGCAGCAACAAAGTTTGGAAGTTCATGTCAGTATAACTCATCCCCTGATGAAGGGAGGACCCCTCCCAAAACTGTTGGGAAATAAATATATTTATCCTTGTTGACAACGCTCCCGTTGTGCTTAATCCCATATCTTCACGAAGACTAACTGGCCCATTGAATTATTACTCCCATATATATATATATATATATATATATATATATATATATATATATATATATATATATATATATATATATATATATATATATATATATATATGAGATAGTTTTCAATGCGTTAAAAAAGTCTAGCGTGAGCAAAGGAATAGAAGTTGTAAAAAAAACTTTGCATACTTTTGCTTGGATGACATGAAATACGAGGAGGAAAGTTGAAAGCGGCTGTGTGAAGAAACAATGGCACTTCGTCTAATTTTTCTGTCTTGGCAAGCTATGCTCTTACGTGATGCAAAATGCTAGACGCAAGTTATACATTCGTTTTTTTTTTACTTCGCATCCTCAGTTAAGAAACCTACTCCCACCATGATAAAACCGGCTAACTCAGGCTCGAGAAGCTGTTTCAACACGACTGTTGCAAAAATATATATGTGACAGGCACAAAAATGAAAAAGAAGAAAGCACAGCCACCAGAAGTCACGTGCAACCAGCGGCAGGTTCATGCTTTAAGAGCCAGAACCTGCTCAAAAATTTAGAGACGTGCTGCAGGATCATAGGCAAGATGCCACCGTCATCGGAAAGGATTCTGTTTAAAAACCAAAGTCATTCAACGCGACAAACCCCCTCTCTCCAAAGGTACACGCCAGGTGGCAAACGTCTCCAGATTGTGAGTATGCCCCGAATGCGCACAGTGCATTTTGTCCCAACTGTGTAAACAGCCCACAGATGTTGACTGCTTCCACTTGCCTCTTGATAATAACGAATCACTCTTTTTTGACAATACAGTTGGTATTCGCTGCCAACATGATTCAAATTTCTGGGCTACCCAGCTCTCCCTAAACATTGAACTGTAAATGTTTGCGCACAAAGTTGGTCTAGTGGCTAAGGTACTCGGCTGCTGACCCGTAGGATGAGGGATCGAATCCCGGCATCGGCGGCTGCATTTCCGATGGAGGCGGAAATGTTGTAGGCCCATGTGTTCAGATTTGGGTGCACGTTAAAGAACCCCAGGTGGTCAAAATTTCCGGAGCCCTCCACTACGGCGTCTCTCATAATCATATGGTGGTTTTGGGACGTTAAACCTCACATATCAATCAATGCGCACAAAGTTCTAGTTAAATATTCGCGTTGTGCTCTTAGCCTCTTCCTTTTGTAGTCAACGTTGATCGCCTTGAACCTCCTTTCTTTTGTTGAGAAAGCAGGAGCGCACTCAATTTTATCTCGCTGTGTTATCTCTTTTTTTGTATAGGGGCAATGTTCTCTTTTAGCGGCTCGTGTGATAGGATATGCACGTGCCCACAAAAATCACCGTTCGAGAACTCCATACAAACGATTAACTAGTGAAAGATAAGACGTGCGGAACCAGTGTTTATCCGTGGGATCAATCCGACGTGGCACTGAAGTCTTTCACAATTATTGGTTATACATTTGCGTGCTTCTTAATGAGATTAGGCAGACGTATGACTTGGGTTTAACACAACGTTTATTTCAAATACTGCAGATTGCGCCTCGCATGATCACGGTTATGGAGGAGTGTAATGGGCGTAAAATGCGTGTAGCAATGCGTTCATCTGTCGCAGATGCCACAGTCGAAGCTAATGTGGCGCTTCAGAAACACCCACCAAAAGCGGGCGTTCACCCTGGCGAACGCACTCCCGCAATAACGTGGACGCCGCAACGACGTTGGACCATCGGTACGCAGTTGCTGCCGGCACTCGGCCTACCGGGCGTGTTTTTGTGCCCGGGCCACAGACCCGGACTGCACCATCAGCCCGGAGAATGCAAGATCTCTCAGCTTTCCACTTTCGGCGCTCTTCTAGAGCTGCCTGTTCCGCATGGGCATCAGCGAAAGCATGCGTTCGGTGTGTAGCGACACCATAAACCCGAGCTAATGGGGGGTTTCAACCTCTCCCACGCCTAGCCGTGCGTGGTGAGCCGTGTTTGAGAAAAGGGGACCCTGGGGGTTGAGTCCACGCCGGGTGATTGGACCTTAATGGCTTCCCGGCCAAGGCAACACACCCCTTTGGCCCTGACTTCACGTAGACGGCACCCGTGGGCTGACCCACTCAGGGAAACCGGCAATCGCCTTTTCATATCTTTCTCCCTCCCACACCTTCGTATTTTTCTCTCTTTTAATCTTTTCTGTCATCTCTTCGTTTATGTTTGATTTTTCTAGCGGCAAAGGTTAGCCTGGTGTACAGTATCCAACCTTGGGTATACAATATCAGGTTATAGTAGCTTCGTACAGCTGGCGTCGGCGATACCTGCGGGTTTCTGCAGGTTTCTTGTGTTGGGCTCGATAGTGGGTGGCTGGCCTCGCTACCAAAAACAAAACTTTCTATGAATTCAACCTCTTTCCCACACTTTCCCTATCGCCCTCTTTCTGAGAGAGGGCGCCCCGAAGTAAGCTTCCAGTTTTTTTGCAAAGAACATTTCCACATCTTCCGCACCGAATATCCCACCATAACAGCAAGATTATTGTCACCTTTCTTAGTCTCAAAGTGTCTTACAGACACCTTTGGACCTCATTACAGAGCCACAAAAATGGCCAGTGCAGACATTTTTCTAGAACTTAACACAAGGCTCAATATGACAAGTTGAAATCTCTGGCGTCTATTGACAATACTCCTATATCTATAACAGCCCACCGGTCCCTGAACACAATCCGCGGTGTGATATCTGAGAGTGACCTCTTAAACCTCACAGAGGCTGAACTCTTTTATGGACTGAAAAATCACAATGTCATCCAAGTGCAATGAATCAGAATAAGGCGTAATGACCAGGAAGTACCTACAAAGCACTTAATCCTCAACTTTGATACTGCCACGTTCCCAGAACATATCCAAGCCGGTTGCTTAAAGATGCGCGTCCGACCATATATACCTAACCCTCACAGGTGCTTCAGGTGTCAGAAGTTTGGCCACAGCTCACAGAGCTGCCATGGCCGCATGTCATGTGCAAAATGTGAGTCTCAAGAACATGAAATCGAGAAGTGCACCCCTGATCCACACTGTTCCAACTGTGACGGAGATCACCCTGCTTACTCTCGCTCTTGCCCTGCGTGGAAGAGAGAGAAGAAAATTTTAACACGAAAAGTCAACAAAAATAGCTCGTGTAAAGTAGCACGAAACAGACTTTTATTCGTCCCACTTTCTTATGCCGATGCGGCGCGTACGGAGGTGGTGCCACAACGGCATTTTGCATCTGCGTGGTTCATGCAGAATGGTCCTCGAGTTACCTCTATCTTCGCAACATCACCCACTCCTACATCGGAAGCAGTTCGTGCTGCTCCACCACCAACGAGCATGCAGGCCTCTGGGTCTGCAGTTCCCGGGTCATCTGCCAAGGCAGAGAGCCCAGATTGATTGATGTGTGGGGTTCAACATCCTAAAATCACCGTATTGTTTTGAGAGATGCCGTAGTGGAGGGCTCCAGAAATTTCGACCACCTGGGGTTCTTTAACGTGCGCCGAAATCTGAGCACAAAGGCATGTACAAGAATTCTGCCTCCATCGGAAATGCAGCCACTGCATCTGGGATTTGATCCCGCGACCTGCGGGACAGTAGCCGAGTACCTTAGCCACTAGAACACCACGAGCGGGCGTCCAGCGTCTCTGCCGGGACGATGGACTAAACGCCAAGTCTATCGGCGCCTCAGACGCCGAAAGATCGCCGCGGCTAGCCTGCCAAAAACGAAAAACCACGTATTAGGGGGCCTGAAAAGGCGTTCTAAGCTAAGGTTGTCAGCTTCAACGCACAGCACAAAAACTCACTCAAAATGGCTACACGAATAATGCATTGGAATGCTAGCGGTCTTCTCCACTATCTCAATGACGTTACAGAACTTTTACATAAACACAATCCCAAGGTGCTGTGCATCCAAGAGACATATCTGAAGCCATAACAAACAAACTTTCTGCGACATGCTACGTTCCGCAAAGACCGGGATGAGGCAACTTCTTCGTCCGTCGGTGTAGCTATAATAGTATAAAAAATATGTGCCTTTCCAACCTCTTATTCTCCAGGCGACGCTCGAAGCAGTGTCAGTCCATGTCGTCCTATTTGAAAAGCTTGTCACTGTGTGCTCACTATACATACCACTAAACTGCAAACTTGACCGCACAGACTTCCATCACCTTATTGATCAGCTGCCGGCGCCATACATTGTTGTTGGTGATTTCAGTTCTCACAATCTGTGGGGGGACGCCCGCTGCGATGCGAGAGGCCGACTAATAGAGCGGTTCCTCCTGTGTTCCGCAGCATGCCTCTTCAATAAAAAATGGCCTACCTAATACAACATTCAATGCAACTCAAATTCATCGACAGACTTGGCGCTTGGTTCTCCCTCTCTCTTCAACGAGTTAGAATGAAGCGTGGTCAAGATTCCGCACGTCAGTGACCACTTTCCTTCTATGTTAAACCGTACAAGATCGCATTACCCTCCTCCTCATATTCACAAATGGAGAATATCATCCGCTCACTGGGAGAAGTTTAAGGAATCAACAATATGACCTCGTGACTTTATCGTGAGTCGTGACATCAATTTCGTAGTGGCATTCTTCAGTGCGTTTATTCTTGAGGCTGCTGAAAAGAGTATCCCGCAAACAAATGGTCACTCGTGTCAACGAAGTGTTCCGTTGTGGAACGAGAACTGTAGGCATGGGCGTAAGAAACAAAATAAAGCCTGGGGCATCCTGAGACGATATCTTAATTCAAAAAACCTCGTCAATTTTAAAAAAGTGAAATCACTGAGTATGTGAACACGACGTCAGGCAAGAAGGAAGAGCTGGGTCAAGTTTCTCTCTGGCACTGATTCCTACACCCATGGAAGGAGTCTAGAGTAGCCTAAGAAGTCTTAAGGGGCAGCAAGCACATCCCCTGCCTTTAATGAGTAAAAAAACACACTAGAGGAAAAGGTCTTCGCAAGCACTTTGAGAGCATTTTTAGTTCCGCGCACTACTTAAAATGTTTCTTAAAATATAAAGAAGTGACAAAACGCTAAACAGTCGAGTTGAAGTGTAAAACAAACAAACAACATAAGCATGCCCCAGCACAGCGCCGCGACCAGACAGAATTATGTATGACATGCTCAAACACCTTCACGATGACACCAAAATCACTTTACTTGCCCTGTATAACACTATCTGGGCTGCCGGGTACCTGCCGTCCATGTAGAGGGAGGCCATTGTTCTTCCTATTTTAAAGGAAGGTAAGGACTTCTCTTCGGTTACAAGTTACTGTCCAAAAGATCTTACAAGCTGCTTGTGCAAGGTGTTCGACAAAATGATAAACAAAAGACTTATGCATTTCCTAGAAACCAACAAACTGTTTCACCCTATTCAGCGTGGTTCTAAAGAGGGCCGGTCTACTACGGACCATCTCGTGTGCGTTGAAGCATACATCCGCGATGCGTTTATCCACAAACAGTACTGTTTCTGTGTGTTTCTCGACATGAAAAAAGCATACGACACCACATGGCGCTACGGCATCCATAGAAATCTGTCAGACATTGGTATTCCTGGCAATAGGTTGAATGTCATAAAGAGCTACTTATCCGAGTGAACATTCCGTGTTCGTATGGGGAATGTCTTTTCCAGGCCATTTATTCAAGAAACGGGAGTACCACAGGGTGGTGTCTTGAATTCACCCTTTTCATTATAAAAATGAACTCCTTACGACTCTGCATTCCACATAACACATTCTATTTCGCATATGTGGATGACAGCCAGGTATGATATCGGTCATGTTACCTCGCAGTGTGTGAACAGCATGTTCAGCTCTGTCTGAATGAAGTGTCTAAATGGGCTGACGAAAACGGGTTCAGGTCAAGTCCAGACAACAGCATCTGCGTACTTTTTTCTAGAAAGACAGGCCTCCACCCAAATCCCGACATTGACTTGCATGTGCAGCGGTTACTTGTAGAGGCCGAGCATAAATTTCTAGGCCTAATTCTGCATTCTAAACTCACATTACCATCACACATCAAGTATATTGAAAACAAGTGCGCAAAAACGATGAACATTCTGAAACTACTCTCACGCACATGGGGCGAGGGGGGGGGGGGGAGTGACCAAAATTGTCTGATCAATCTCAATGAAAGCCTCATACGAACACGCCTGGATTATGGCGCAATAATATACCAGTCTGCTGCCCCAAGTACTCTGAAAATGATTGACCCAGGGCCACCATTTGGGCATCCGTCTGTGTACGGGTTTCTGCACTTTTCCCGTGGAGAGTTTGTATGTCGAATTGAATGAGTGGTCATTGCAACTTCAATTAGTGGGCTTTGCAGCTGCATCGCGCGCACAATGCTAAGGAACCCATTTTGCTTCATTGCGCAGGTTCTAGGCTTCTAGCCCTCTTTCTGTCCGCGCAATTGTATCTCTGGGAGGAACTCAGCCAGACACTATTTAACCCGGCACACAATTTTGGCTTCGAGAGTGCAGCACAGAGCAATATTTGTTCAGTCAAGGAACTCAGCATAACTTCTATCATCATGTCTATGACTGCGCCGTCAAGAGCCACGTCACTTCTCGAGGACACTTCAGCCTTTATAAGAGGCCTGCCATCGCCACCTAAGACCAGTGGGCTTTGCAGCAGCATCGCAAGCACAATGCTAAGAAACCCATTTTGCTTCATTGTGCAGGTTAGTGACTACATACCGGGCTACTGCAATCGTAGCGACGACCACTTTCTGCTGCTGCTGTTTTGCCCACTATGTATAGAGAATGTTTTTGCATATGTTTTTTCTTCTCAGGAGAATCTTTTGAAATGTGGCCATATTGACTCTAATCCAGGGCCGAACCGGAGTGACAGAGAAATACTTTACCAGACCCTCTTGGGTCAAAACACACATAAGGCGAATGGCGATGATATTCTTGCCAAACAGAATGCATTTGAGAAGAAGGTAGATGGTTTGGCTGACAGAATAAGAGGTTTAGAAACGAAGTAGCAGCGATCACTACCTTCAATACAGAAGTGGACTATATGAATTCAACTATTTGGAAGCTTGAAACCACCATATCGCATCTGTTGAGTATAACTGACGATTGGGAAAACAGAAGCCGTAGGAACAACTTGGTTATTTACGGTATAAAAGAAGACGGAGAGGAAACAGAAGCCAAGCTTACAGATAAACTAAAGAAGGATATTCTTAGCAAACGACTAGGGATTACGATAAACAGCATTCAAAAGGGCAACCTAATAGGTTGGAAGTCAGGCAGGGATCGTCCAGCCATTATAAGTTTACTGAATTACCGGGAGAAGACCGCGATGCTGAAAGCTTGCCCGAAATTGAAAGGTTCACAATTCTCAGTCAGCGAGGACTACTCGAAAAGAATTCGCGACGTCAGGAAGAAGTTATGGAAAAGCGCATGACAAGGAAAGATTCCCGCTGCTAAAGTAAAGCTGGTTTTTAATAGGTTAAATGTTAACGGTATGAATATGTATATGCGGGGTTTAACGTCCGAAAACAACCATATGAATATGAGAGACGCCATAGTGGATGCCTCCGGAAAATTCGACCGCCTGGGGTTTTTTAACGTGCACTCATATCTGAGCACACGGGCCTACAACATTTCCGCCTCCATCAGAAATGCAGCCACTGAAGCCAGGATTCGATCCCGCGACCTGCGGGTCAACAGCCGAGTACCTTAGCCACTAGACCACCGCGGTGGGTCAATGTTAACGGCGACATTTTTTGGTGGGTTACAGCAAAAAACCAGCGGAATAAGTTGTCTTAAAGCCAAAAATGACACCAGAACAAAAGTAACCATGTATTCAAGATCCTGAACCGAAACTGCCATAGCGTTGTTCATAAAGCTGTAGAACTTTAGGGTGTGCTGTGGTCACATGACGCGGACGTTGCCATGCTCACATAGATATGGTTAATAGCGAAATATGTGATAGTGAATTTGCCCCTCATAATTATAAAGTCTTTCGTGGTGAGCACTACAGAATAAGTGGAGATGTGGTCATTTTGTTTAAATCGTCAATACAACATTTTCGGAAGCGTCATGCACAATACATTGAAGCCGTCTTCTGTAAAGCATACATAAACAGTGTCCGCTTTGTACTTGGAGTGTTTTACAGGCCTCCTAGCTGTTCTGTAGCGGTCCTTGAAAACTTGAGGGAATACTTGCAATGCCTCAATAGAACAAATGACTGCTTAATACTGGCAGGGGACTTCAATGTACCTAACCTTGATTAGCAGAACTTCTCATCGCATTTGTCGAATCTTGATGGTAACCGAATGTTGGATGTCGTACTAACATTCAACTTGTCGCAAATGGTAGATAAACCCACGACAATGCAGGGAATGGTAGGATCAATTTTAGACTTATTTTTCGTAAGTGGTGCCATTAAAAAGCAGGTAACCTGTGAAGTCACTAACGGCATTTCTGAATATAAAGCTGTCCTGTTGCGTTTGTTGAACGTTTATTTTTTACCGTCAGAGCAGCCTACATTCATTTTCTAATTTTCTTATCCTGATGACGAAGCTATTATAGATATGCTCGATTTCTGCTTCGATGATTTTAAAAACAGTACTTGTACTGTGAACTACTTACGGCGGGCAACATAGCCCATGAATTTCCAGGGAGGTGTTACGATTGCAACGACGGCTCAAAAGGCCCAAAACAAAATCAAGAACAAATATTGCGTTGAAATCTCACGTCGAAAAAACTTCCGAACAACTAAAGAGGAAAATATGTTTTACGAGGAAAAATATTAAGGTACTATCTTGCCTTCGTTCATTAAAACGTCTTCAGAAAGGTTCTGGCGCTAAATAACGCCTGAAGCTTCTGTCATTACTGAATTCATGATAGATGTCGATTGTATAAAAAATGAGACCGTCATCTCTTCCGCATTCAACAAATTTTTCCAGTCAGTATTCACAAAAGATAGTGGTTGCATTCCGAATTTTTCTATATCGCTTCCTTGTATATCTGATGTTGTTATTTCTGGGAGTAGTGTGTCTAATTTACTCTTAAACTTTGATATTAAAAGTCGCCGGAGCCTGATGGCATACCAAATGTGTTTTTGAAGCGCTATGCAGAATGGTGTGCTAAGTACTTGTGTGTTGTTTTCACCAGATCATTGAGCGATGGTTCTTTACCGGATGACTGGGGGACGGTAGAAATCAAACCTTTGCGAAAATCAGGCGAAAAATCACGCATCAAGAACTACCGCCCCGTATCACTATTTTCTACGTCATGCAAAATTTTAGAACATATATTTCATAAACAGATAGTAGGCTTC